>LUCH01001643.1:0-17485 GCA_013368495.1 Paragonimus heterotremus
CATATGTCCTTCTGTTTCTTCCATGGGGAATATGATGGAGCAATACCAGCGGAATAACTGGTCAAGTCATCATAGACTGTATATCGTGAGCGGTTATTCTACTGAGCGTTCTGAACTAGATGCTGGCGAACGGCTGCGTTGCCCACGCTACCGTCTCACTCGATGTGGACTGATTGTCGGATACACTGATGACTAAACGCAACGAGTCTGTTGATGTCAACAACCGGATGTCTTGTCGACGTCACAGACGAAGCTGGTTAGCAAAAACAAGTGCCTTCTCTACCTTTGCAGGTACAAAGTTCCTTTCGTACAACTTAGCCCAGTCAGTCACCGTGGTCGTGAATATGCCTTCATTAGAAGGATTGAGCTGGACAATACCGTCCACGTACTCCATGTAGGTTACCCTACTCTGTTTAAGAAACTCAACGCCAAGCTCATTGGATTTATTAAGCGCATCTCCCTGAATGTCGTCCCTGAAAAACTGAACAGCACGGAGTAAGTGAAACGCATGCGACGAACACCATTGGAAGTGATATTCATTCGAAACATTTGTCCTTATGCTCTTCTCTTGCTTGCATTGTGGGCATCAGTTGATCGTAGCCGATTCATTTCTTCTTTTGGGACTCATTTGCAAGGACACTTCTATGAAACTTTACGAGCGGTATTTAGGTTTAAAAAGACCACGGCCGTTGACTGTCTTTGAGAGTGTCGACGCTGCACGATCCGTCCCTAGGTAAAAATATAATCAGTGCATCCCCTACCGCATCGGAATCCTGCCTCTTATTCACTCGTCTGACAGCCCCAGGGTTTAGTGAACCGACGTAGTATAAGGTCTGTTAGGAACTGGGACGCAACAAGTGCTAAACAGGCGCCCCTGTGGTTGTCACAGATTGTCATGTTTTTATAAATTGGAATTGGTGTTGGTAAACGCCAATCACAACACACCTCTTTAGCTTTCCGAACCACTCGAATAGGCTTTGTCACTTTTGATATCAACCCGTCTCCCACCATACTTGGTAGGGGAAAACAGGTCTGCTTTAATAACCTATTCTCCAGCTTCACTTCTGCTCTAGATGGGGGGCCGTTAGGAAAGCTAACTGACCATTCGGATTCGTCCATTATGTGATTTTTGTAAAACCAACTGGAGTGCTTCTCAAAATGTACAGACCACCTGTCAAATCGGCGTGACTGGCTGGTGATAGGAGCATCGTGATTTGCAAATGCGATCTCGTGTATGCCTTGAAAACCAACACAACCAGAAATCGGGGAAAATAGCATTAGATCAAAGGGTTCTCTCCAATTTTCTGTTCTTCCTGGTGATGACGGTCTTTGCATACTTTTGTTCAGCCTATGTCTAACTTCTCAACACGTCATATTCTGATCCAAGTGGAGTCGAGCGACGCTTGTCCATACGGTTTATCGACGTAACGGCAATCCAATTCTGTTGCAACAATACGGCTTCTATAAAGCATGTCCCTTCACAGCAAGCCTCCAGCGTTCGTTTAGTTCTCTTATTTGATGCAAACTAGGCAGTGTGTTTCGTCACGGCTTCCTCGACACGTTCATCGCCGACTCAGTCGTGGCCGTAAGGGGACTATACAGCTATCAGCTACTGATGGTCTTGTTGTTTTCAAGACCATTGATCGAACTGTAGCACCCTTCTGAACTCCACTCATGCAGTTGTTCCTCTCATGTCTGCCTTGCATTTCCGCGGGATGTCAATTCGTCGTTAATCACAACTCGACGGAATGAAATAGACGGTTACAAGAGCCTCACGCCAACCAGTTCCCTCCAGTCTAGGGTCTCCGCTGGATGACCTCGACACATGTTGGATATACAGATAACATGTAATGTGTATGTGATAATGCTAATCGTTTACTTGTTAGCCGTTAGATTGCTGTGTGATCACTCGAACTTGTTAACTTTTACCAGAATGTTCCATACGGCTGTAAGTACAATTCTGCATTCAGGACTATTCAGTTAGGTATTATGATGCATCGTGAGACCTGATGGACAGCGTGCCATCGAGGTGAAAAAATAGCTGCTACTGCGAGTTCTTGAAGGCTTTCCTATTCCATCCGAACAACTGATAGTGGGAGGCAAGGCGTGAGTGAACAATTATGCGAAACGAACAACGAGCTTACCCGCAACATGCAACGATGCCTAAAACGCTGAACAGAGCATTTCCAGCAGCCATTCTACTGGTCGCCTGCACAGTTGCCTACGTCTTCAGACTTCTGACGCACCTCGGTCTGTGAACGCCTTTCTGCTGACGGAAACCACTCATCCGACGTCAGGTTCTTGACACACGAGAAGGCATCCGGTTCGGGCGGACTCCCTCCAGTTTACTATAAATGTGTATGTCCAACTGTCTTCAAAGAACTGCTGGTTTTACGGTGGAATTTCTGGATCCTTGAAGTTCCTCCAAATGACATCATCATGTTCACAGAGATCTTACGCAGCTAGTGTGCATACCGTTAGAAGATTAATTCCTATTGCATCAAAGAGGTTTACAGCTATCACATCTCGCCGATTAGACTTGATACGTGAATAGTATGTCCGTGCGAACAAGCTGTACTCCGCAATGACTATGGATGCATTGATCATACCTTTGTACTCCATGGGATGCCTAAACACCGCCGTTCATATAATGGATCACAGATGCCATTTTAATCATCAAGAGAACCTTTGATTTGATAGATGGGGCCGCACTCTGAAGCTGTTTCTCAAGAAGGGGTGTTTATGGTGGTCTAACTTCTAATAGCTGCACGTAAACAGTGACGAGTGAAAATTGAGAGCGATTCACTGACGCACCTTGGATAGTGTTAGTGCTTATGGCGATTCATCGCTGATCTGCAACGTTTCAAATGGGTTTCAACAAGGATACCCAACCTCCCATTTCTTATTTAACTTTATGGTAAACCAGTGTGTTCTGACAAACTGTAAATATGATGTTGTGGAAAAGCGTACAAGTATTAGACTTCAGAACAGAGTGTATGGATAGTGCTGACATAATCTATGGTGGTCCACAGGAAGCCCTTGAGGTTCTGAAGTCAGATTTGTATAACTTTTGCTCTTTTTTATTCACTGTTGTTACGGCATCTTCAGGATCCTCTGTTTATTTTCATCATCGCTGAGGAGTGTCTGAAGATTGTTTAGAAGTTGATATAATTTCGAAGTTGCGTCAGCGTTGATGGAATGTCTGGTGAGAGCATGTATCGTCTGAACAAAGTCCGAGTAGTCTTTACTAGCTTACGCCGCCTGACGCCAGCATGATATGTTTTTTTCTGTGAAGAACCAAGCATCCAACGTCAGTCTATGATAAGTCTTATTGTACGGCTAGAAAATGACCCTTTCGCGTGGAGGCCGTGTTGTGAACAATTAAATTCCTTGGCGCATACCAGCGATCTCGCGTTAGATGCAGAAGGGTAGGACGCCTGCATTATAAGCTTTATTCGTCTTACAATTGGCGTATGACAGCCGAAATAGAAAAAGCAAATAGATTACCAACTAAAGTATGAAACAAATACCACAAAATATTATAACAGGCCGTCCACAGAATGCTTATTTTTAACTACTGATATCTCAGAAACATAGTGGAGATATCGTGTCAACAACGACGAAGTTAGCCAGGGTGTCGTTGGTATGAGCAGACTTTGTCGGTCATTCATTATGTTGGCTCTGACCCGTCGATTTCATTGGCTTGGGCAAGTCCTGTGGTTGCAAACCCACCATTTACAACGCCCTGCCTCGTTTATGGTCAGTGTGCTTGGGTGGATGCACCAGTCTGATGCCAAGCATGTCACTTGATTTCAAAGGCCTAAAGTCTAACGTTTAAGCTTGTTTCATCAGTGCGTTCCAGGATTCCTGGATGAAGTCCGAGGGATAATGAGGATGTTGTCTCACGTGAGAAAGAGTGCAGGTTAATGCGCTCTTGTTGAATATCTCTGTACCCGATTTACTTCTACGGCTTGCTCCCTCCCACTTTATGGTCCACATATCCACCCATTTATGGCATTTTTCCCACTTCACTTGGCCAACCATGTTAATCGTGTGTGTATATACAACGAAGAGGTTAACTCCATCATCATACATAACAATTCATCGGTGGTTCATACTCATGCTCAAGTGCAAAACAGCCATGAAGAAAAAGCAAGTCCTATACTAGAAGAGAGAACAGAAAGGAGTGGACGGGAAAGGATCTAACTACTAAAAGTAGCCATGTCTGTATTCAAACATTCGTCGTCAAAGTGCCTACACCTTGCAAACAAACAACTGAGCTGTAAGTGAAAACACGGCGTCATCAGCAAGACAGCTTCCTTACGGCTTTCACTGCCCCGCGTCATTAAGTGCATTGATTTCACAGACAACTCGGACAGACAACGACAACATTCACGCCACTGAGCTCGGCTAGCTGCCATCTCACCTAATGTCTCCAACCACCGACTGTATGAATCATGAGGTCCTCGGCTTGGGAGGCGAACCTGACCTATAGTAGCTAACCCCTTGGTTATCGACTTCATTTGTCTACGCCAGATCATCATCTCTCCACTTCGTACCTCACGCCAATCGGTCGCAGAATCGGCAAAGGATGCTCGATGTCTTAGAGGACTAGGTGGCATCTCTAGTGTATGACTTAACCACCTAAATCTGTACAAATGTAGTGACTAAACATAAGAACTCGTTTGGCAATCAATGCCAAACACCCCCTTCCCTAACCTCCTCGTTTACGTACTCACTGTTACCATCCGATGCGAACGATCGGACGCAGACATCGGTGGTCAAACACCTGAAGACGATTCACGTCTTTTACCCCGAGCGTCCATGTTTCGCTGCCTTAAAGTGACACAGCCCTCACTGTTGTCTGATATACACGACCCTTAAGCTTCAGGGCGATATCCTTCTGTCGCCATAAATGCCTCAGATTAGTAAACACCGCTCTAGCCTTGGAAATACGCGCCTCTATTTCATTCCCTGCACTTCCGCCACCGCCACTGATGCAGCCTCCTAGGTGTACAAACCGGTCAACAACCTCCATGGATTCATTATCTAACATTAAACCTACGTAATCACAGCAATCTTGCAGAAGCACCTATAGTTTTTTGAGGCTGCAAAGCGCATTCCGAAGTACTTAGCAGAACGCGAAACAGCCTGTAACATTGTATGTGCTGCTCGAAAAGTATCAAACAGCAACACTGTCATCAGTATAATCAAGATCAATCAGCTTTCCACCGGGTAGGATATCTACGTCGACATCTTGTGAGTGCCGTAGACAGTCCACCATTGTATCATCCATCGCAAAATTAAACAAAAATGGTGAAACGGGACAGCCTTGACGTACGCCGCTCATGGTGCTGAAACTGTCAGACAGCTTACCGTAAACTCAACTTGGGATGAGGTGTGGAAATGAAGCACTGACAGCATGTTCACATACTTGATCGATACACCTCTGCGTTTAAGCGACTCTAAAAGTGTAGATCGATCCACCGAATCGAACGTACCTTTATAGACGAGGAATACGGCGATTGTTGGCCGGCGGTACATATGACGCTGCTCCGGAATTTGGTGAAGGGTAAAAATGTGATCAATACATCGTCCTCTAGGACAAAACTCTGTTCTTTTCTAATGTTTGCATCCTGAACTGTAATGAGTCGACGAAGTATAATGGATGCCAGAACCCTAGAAATGACTGGGGTCAAACTAATTCCCCTATGGTTTTTGCAAGAACCCGTGATACCTTTCTTGAATATGGGAACTATTGTCGAATGACGCCAGCACAGAGAGATGGTCTCCGTTTTGTACGCCAGTTGAAGCAACTGCGTGAAGACGTGCGCTAATACCTACCCACCTTCTTTGATGAGTGCCGACATGAGATCATCTGGACCAGTAGCCCTACGTTTAAGAACTGAAATACAATTGCAGACAGTCTCATTGAGTGGTGCTAAATCCACCGACCAGTGTTACGGTACAGGTTTGTGGCGGCAATACAGTGGGAGCAGGAGGCTAGCTAACTTGTCTCTCAAAGTGTTCCACCCACCGTTCTAATCTTCTGGACTTATTATAGACGTGTGCCATTTGCCTCACTGATAGCTTCATTGACAGACAGTTGTCTGGGACCAGTAGCACGAGTAAGTCTAAAGAGTTTGCCGGTGTTCCCTAAAACAAAAGCGATTTCCATTTCCTTAACTGTTTACACTAACCGGATCTCAGAGTCAACATTTAGGCTACGTTTGATTTTCCCACGGATATCTCTTCTAGAATTGTTGTGTGAACTACCAGGAGAAATGTTCCGTTCGGCTTCTAACAACTCCATGGACTTCTCCGAGTTCTAATGTTTGTTCACCCCATGTACTCCCGTGTCGCATGCTACAGTACCCACTTTAAAAATAGCCTGTGAGATCTCGGTCCAACAGCTATTAGGATTTTCAAAGTGGGAACTGTTCAGCCTGCTGTTTAAGCTGGTTTCGTACCTATACTTTATCGACGGTATAGCCAGTTTCTCAACAGGTAGTCGTTGCTGTCAATTGGGTCGTTACCCCGTGAAAGTAAGAACGAAACGACAACGTACGAACGCTTGATTTGAATCCAAATATGTGCTACGGTAGAAACGACAATCCCGAATTTAGCCCCGCCACTTACAACTAACAACTATGTGGTCAATCTGAAACCAGACCTGATTCGGAGAAGGCGGACGTCAAGTATAACAATGATGTGCACGATGCTTAAAACTAGTGCTGGCTAAAAATAGCTTATGCTCAGCGCACGGTTGTAACAGTCGCCCGCCATTACCTATGCGATCTCAAACCTTCTACTTAAACCAGACTCGGCCTTAACAAGGCGGCCGAACTGGGTGTTCATACCTCCGATCAGAACAACTATGTCAGAACCATGTGTCGACCGGAAGAAAGCCACCAGATATTAATAAAACGGGTCCTTGACGCCGGCGCCACTACACTCCGTTGAAGCATAAGCAGATAGTGAAGAAACTTCTGAAGGTCTTGCATCTAGAGCTGGCCCTAACAGAACCTGCAAAGAAGACGGCAAAAAGTCTGGTATTAATAGCAATCCAATATACCAATGCGGTTGCGGCCGCCGGTCTGAGGATCATACTCCAGCCTGACCGGTAGCGGCATCCGTGGAATCACCCGAAGTGTATAACCAGTATCGAGTGGATAGTGTGGGTAGTATGGTTCCATACGTTAATTACTATCCAGAAATGAGGCTCTGAAGGGGGCTGAGGGCCTAGTTTGATAAGACAGTGAGAGAGAGTTCAGCAGTAGCATGTTTTCCACTATCCACCCTGCTGTATGCAGCATATACAGCGATCCGGTTTATACTGCGAGACGGCCGATGCAGTATGGAATTATTGGTGTTGTGCGTATTCATGATTGTGTATCGGCTGAGATACTGCCTGGATGCCCGGACCTAGACAGAAGAACGATTAGGGTTCCCAACCAAAGCCTTTGACTCAAAAGCATGTGACATAAGGCAGTGGGTGGGAGACAGTGTACCAGAACAGGTACTTTTTCCGGAAAAAGAGATGATAAGTCTGTGCCAAACAAACTGATATAATGGACGCCTGCATACGCTATTTAACGTCACTTCACCAGTCACTACTACCTTTGGGTTGCGATTACGTAACATCCTTAATTATTCGATCTGGTCAGCCGAATGTCTTATTACTGAGCCATTCTTGGCCATTTGCGAAGTCAAAGTGTATATTGTTCGCGTCAGCTATCCTTCATTTGCCTTGTCGATACAAACCATTTGAGAATATGTTCGGCACGTTTTGGTTTAGACATTTATGTGTTCGGCACCCGTCAAACATGACAGTTGTGGTTGGGTAAATGTCACTGAGCAGTCAAATGATTTCTAGTACGATTTTGGGTCGAGCGCCAGATGACTGACAGAGTATTCGCTTATGCGGCTAAATAAATGCGCTTCAGCGCTGGTGTTAGTCGGCTACTCATACTATCTATCTTATGATAACTTCCAGGCGATGCTTACACAAATTCTCTCCTGGTTACTTGTTTTGTTGCTTCTTGTCGTGGGTATCCACGTAATTTCCCAGTTGTCAATTATTCTAACCATGATTTTAGTACATGTCCTTTTCATATTTAATTAGTCTTTTGGGCAGCTGCTTCTGGCTCTGTAAAATAAGGTCCTCTTGTAGTCACTTATATAGGTTATTTGTACAACACTAACAAATTGCAGTTGTTCACATCTCCACGTTAAATTGCCTCGGATTTCTGTACCGTTCCACATTGATGTTTCGCGACATGCTTTTCTGAATGGATGTGTTGCTGCTGACCAAATCTTCGTGATACACAGTATGTTTGGGACGAATTAGGATCAGTTAACCATAAAATGACGGAGCGCTTATCGGCAGAAATCTGGGATGTAAGCTTTGATGCTGGGCTCATTCTAGCCATGTGTGGCTCTTCCATGGTTGTCGGAGATGAGCTTTATAACGTGTGCAGCAACCATTCAAGCATAATTGTAATCTCGGTTGTACCGAAGTTGCTGGCCACATTAGCTGACCCTGATTAGAACTTAATAAACCTGCTAGAAAAACACTAAGTTTCGCCTTGGCATCGGCTGTGCTTGTAACATTTCGACATCCCTTCAGTTGATAGAACACAGACTTAGCTACAAATGCTTGTCTTTTCAGACAAGCAAGCAGACTCAGTTGACAGAACAGTACTTTGGGTATTGTCACTTGCCGGAGAAGTTGTTCGCAAATTTTTATAATCTACTCAGTGTACTTCATTTCTGAGCTCCCGGTTGGACGGGAACAAGGTGACTCATCATTGTCATTTAACAATGGTCTTCTGCGCGGTTGGTTGATCTTATCTTTCCCGTTATGGCATATTTCGGACAGCGTCTTGAAATATACCCTTGTTTGCGGTCAGTACTGGAGCGTGCAGTTACTTCCAGTGGCTGATGTAGAGTACGGATTAAACTTTTGGTTAACAAGGTGGCCGTGGGTGTTTCCGGCGCTCAGTCTACTCAAATCATACATGTACGTCTTGCATTCGTTGACAAAATGAAAAGTCGATCAGTTACTGTTGACTAGCAGACTCGAATCCAAAATTAAGAGATGCACAGCTCTATCATTCGATTTACTCTAACTGTACACCCTTGTACTCGCATCTTGGTATCGATCGCCCATATGATGTTTCTCGATACCGTTCATTCTTTGGTTGCTTGGATGTCACAGAATCGCACCGTTTTCCACCTCTTCGCATGGTTGCATGTTCTGTTCTAGGCTTGCACAGTTAGACAAAGGTGACCAGAGGAACTGGTATGAACTCGTCCCGTGAAGGGCAGTTTCTGTTAGAACAACTTGAACCCCCATTAACAACCGTATCGACCGATCATTATCATCTTAAAATATGCAGTGTTGATAGTGCATTCTTACACGAAATCCTTACAGGTCAAACCATTGGCAGTGTGATCCACTATAACCGATAGACAGTAACTCAGGCGTTGACCAAATCAGCATCATGTTGTAATTTGGGATTGTCCGTGCTATCGTTAGATCGTATGTCATCGATTCTTCATGCACGCGTCCTTCCATCTATCTTCCGGTGATATCTTTGGCTCGTCAGTCCGACTTCCTACTTTTAATTGATCTATAGGTTTTAGTCTTGTGGTCAGCGTACAATGATCGATGGAACAGTGATGAGATAAGTGAAAAAACGGCGCCCAGTATAGACCAATTAGGCGATCGCTGCCGGGAACTGAGCAACGCAGACAACGGGTTGCTGCACTCACCTAGAGTGAATGGATATTCGACCAGTGTACATGGAAATGCAGTTAGTTATGGGGGAGAACAATTTTGTTTTCATGCTCAGTCCTAACCTGACAACCGATACAGATTGTTCCTGTCCCTGTTTTCTAGCAATATATATTGACTACCCTTCTACTGTGTGGTGTCAAGTAAGCGGCATGTGAATTCCTGAACTCTTACAACGCTGGCTCTTCAGTTCGCGCGGTAACTTTCTTATGGCGTGTGCAAACTGCTAGTCATACTGGAATGAAGCGGTGTCTGCCGCTGCTGTTGTGTAGCCATCAAATAGAAGTCAAAGAGGAAGCTAGATTTCAGACACTGTCTACCATCTTTACGGTGAAACGCATGTTTATGTTGATCTTCACATCGACCACTTACTGACTTTGCAGGCAATGAACACAGTGTTGACTTTAACTCCGTCGAGTTATATTAACGTAAACTACGGATGCTGTTCGAGTGATTGGTTGTTGGCGAATAGCTTTGTTTGTTTATCGCTACGAGTCTTCTTCCATCTGGGCTGATCCTCTGTTTCAACCATTATCGTGCACACCATCGATATTAGCATTCACCTGAATTACTTTGTCGTTCATTGTGATTTATTTCATCAGACCAGTTGTCGGATAACAGAAGTTCGGGTGACATCTTTTTGTCATCGTTACTTGCGGTGCCTGCGTCACATAAGCCCATTGTGGAGGTGTAGTGTATATGGCATCTCAGTTTGTGTTGTGTAGTCGTGACATGTGACCCGTTTGCGCAGACGATCTTTGTAATATTCGAATCTCATTAGCCACGAATAATTGGTAAGAACAACAGCTAACAAATAACTCGTCTTGAAACCCCTTTCAGTTGGCCGCGAACTCCGAGTAGTATTAATAACCAACGAGGACATTGGCAAAACAGACTGCGGAGAAACAATGTGTTCAGTCAGACGTTTTGCAAATTCACGTGAAAGACTTCTCTGTATGTAGAGTATTAACCTTCAGATCACGTAAGCACGAGAATCTACATCTGATTCTCGCGCTAACCTGTGTCTCAGTAAGGACCCGATATATTAAAAGTTCGACCAAATCAGGTGCACCCTATTCTAGCATTTTCAATTTCACGTGTCTTCATAACCCTGTGCCTATGTGCACTGCATATGCAACAATATTGTTTGTTGGAGTTTCTTCGTTACTGGCACTTGCGTGACCACATCAATCCTATTACGTGGACGTCGGCGGGCCGGGCACGTTTTTTGGATGGCCGTTAATCTCTCAACGTGCATCGTGTATCTTTTCACTCACAGTCTGTTTAGCTAAAAGCTACAACCATTTAGTCAGTATGTTACTTAACTTCAAGAGTTGAATGTTTTCAATCCCAGGCTTGTTGCCTTATGACCTTACTGGCATCGTGGCAAGCCCCCTGATGACGATGTCTACCTGTGGTTAAACACATAGAAATGATACAGAACTGAAATCGATTATCGTTTTCTTGTGATTTGTTTGATCGATCAGTTTCAGAGCCGCAGTCATGTCTCATGCTGAACATATGAAAATGATGCCCACACCCATGGATACTCATAAGGCGAGTAACGTAATGTCGATGATGCATATGAAGGTATGTTGTCCGATCCGACTGACGGTGTTCATTTCCTAGATGTATTTCAACACAGATTTACCATTCATCCTGCTGTTTGGACCTTGGGAAATCGATAATATTGGAAGTGAGTAATAGCGGATTGGGATTTCTTACTTTCCTAACGACTTTAGAGTTGATCGGTGCTTTTATTGGTGTTTTACTCCTGGCTGCTTTGTACGAAGCTTGCTCGGTGAGTTCCGGTCATTCACTAGGCTGTTTTTGAATAACAGTATCGCAAAGGTTTATACTAACTACTGACAACTTACTTTTTCGGTGATAGTTGCATCTTTATTGACGTGAGCTCTCTATGCGCACTTAACGTTACTCATTCCTTTTTGGACATAAACCTGGCTATTTGTATCCTCAGTTAGGTTAAGATTTGGCTTGCTTCATCGAAGATACGAAAGGAAGCTCCGCTAGAATGTTAATCGAACACCGTTGGTTAGTGAGCCGAGTGTGTGTGCATGTTGGTTCTGAAGAATTGCTTAACTGTGTATCGAACACAGTTATTTTATATATTGATTTCATGTAGATTCATACGGTTAAAATCAACGGAGTCTGTGAGCAGGTAAACGGAGGTAGGTGTAGTGAGGGGATATTAAGAACGCGTCGAATCTCTGTACACCTGTTTTTAAGCTTAGCCAATTTGCCACATTAGTCAACTGGTCAGTTGACTTGTATTTTTTGTTTCGTCAAAATCTGAATTTATGCAACTTCTAATTTACTGATGTTTATTTTCCCTCGGTGCTACTTTTCTCTTATCCTAAACTGTTGTCGACGTCAAGCTTTCTCAGCATTTCGCAATAGCCTTTTTCTCCTGATTTATCAATCCTCAGCAGTATCGTTTCAGTTTTTCAAAAATATCATTCAAAACTCCGTTCCTAGATGATGGATCTGCTCCGAATTGTTCCCCCAGTTTGCTATAAGTCAGTGACGTAGATACGGTTTCCAAGTTTTTTAGTTTGTTTTCGAGACTCAATTTACGGTAAGTGACCGTACGTGACTTGACCGCGAAGGTTGTTTGCTCTGCAACCTTTCTAACTTGCACTTAATAGTCTGCTTTGATAGGTTGACACTTTTGACTACATCATACACTTTTTTAACCCATGGATTCGGTGGTAAGGACGTGTAGAACGTGACATTAAAAGTATTGTCACGTTCGTTCTTCACACTCATTTTCTACTGTACAAACGAAGTCATTGCATTTGGCTACTTGCGGAATAATTTTCGAGCGTCAGAATTTGTGTTGCGATTTGGAGGCGACACCTTTTAATCCTAAATTAGTCATTTGATTCATTGACCTACATATGTTAGCTCACTTCCTACTAACCATAAAATCTCGTTGAATCGGCCGGTTAAAAAGTTATTCCGATGTCTCCATCTAGAATGAAAACACCGTGGTTGATCTCTGTGAGCTGAGAACACTGTCAACCCACAACTAGTGTTTGTTGTTTGAGTGTATACATCAATGTTTCATTATTATTTCATTGTCCTTTTTTCTTCTGACGATCGACCACTGCGTGGAAGCTAGCGACACAGTTTTGTATCGAATCCCTCGTCAACTTTGAAATATCAGTGCTGATGACACAGACTTTAGGTTCGAGTATGAGTTGCCTGAATGGTTCCTGTCGAGGTTTGGATAATCTGACTGTATCTAATTCACTCACGACAATAAACCTTTTCGTGCCTTGTCAGTAGCTCCACTTATTCCCGTCCAGCCGAATTGAGAATAATATGTGGAATGGTTAATTTGCAGCCAAACGGCCGAAGCTGCAAATTCAATGCGAATGAATCTTTAATTAATCGATCTCTTTAGTGAACTTCAGCTGAAAACATCATCCATCCAGATCTTTCCCAAACATTGTCAAAATCCATAAACACTATCCACATGTAAACCCTAAACGTACAATTCCTCAGCGATCCAGTGACTGATGAAAAGTTTGGTTACTGCCGAATTCATTTCTTTAGAGCTCATTACTTGAATGAGTGTGTGTGTAACGAAGCGAGCCCTTGTGTTACTCCGATTGTGTTACATCAAATTCAGTCCTGTGGTTCCATTTTTTTTAAACCGTTCAAAAATGTGTCAATGCCGAACATATGATGGTATCAGTAACCGAACTACCAGGAGCACATGCAACAAATTGCTGACCTCGCTTGGCAATAGAACGATAACACAGCAAACTTTATAATGTCCTCTAGAGTTATATGGGAAACCTATTAACCATGCAATCTTAGGCTGTTTCAGAGCCACTGTTGTACATTTGCCTTGGCTGTAACGCCCTATCCACTTTGAAAGGGCAAAGTGAGCTTTGTTTCTACCAAACCCATAGCAGCTTTTATTTAATTGGAGGGAACAACGAAAATGGCTGTCCTCTATCACTGAAACTACCGTAAACTAGATATAATAGGAAGCTCTGTACGCAAGAAGCATAGTTGAACAAAAATGTGTATTTACTTCGAAAGTTTCCATTCGATACACAGTGGACAATTTTTCACAGGGCTATACAAAGATATACAAGGATGCTTATCTACCACTACAACTAAGCATGTTAATGAGGGCTCTACAGGTTGACAGGTAAACTTAGTAATTGCTTAAAAATACAGTATCCTCGTTTCTCTAAAAACGCAATTATTAGTATCCTAGAGGACAACGCACTAAGTAACTATGTTTCTAAGTTACTGTTGGTCAGTAACGACAGATACGTCCAACGGCGCCTTATCAAGAACATGCAGCGCTGCAAGATTACGCACACTATATGGGAACAGAACATAATCATCTTCCTAGATCACAAACAATCTGTTCATGTCTGTCTCAGCCTGCTCTTCATAGAAGTATTTATGCAGCTATATTTGTTAGCTACAACTTACTGGTCGTACCGAGAAGTAGCTGCAACTGCAGTCAGAAACTCAAGGTTGTCGGATGACATCCAGAATCATTCTTAGCGAACCATATTCTAAACGGGACGTGGAGTCATTTTTTAAACACAGTCGGACATGCATTCTTCAGGTCATTGCGGGTCTAGCTGCTGGACATCGCAACAAAACTCAAAATTGTATCTGGTGTCCTGACTACATTGGTGGTCGTTCTTCTCATATTGTCTTGCGCTGTATCCTAAGTTGTGTACGCTTGTATAATCTCTCAAGTCATTACTTCTGCCCTGTTGATCTTTTGTTGCGATGTCTAAGGTTAGTTACCTGTGAATAGGTGGTCGGACCGTACAAAATGTTACCCAGGAGGTGATCGCATATTTGCATTGTTCTGCTCGAGTGATCGAGTGTGTAAAATTCTCATACACTTTCCCCGTATCTTCCATTTTGCAAACATTTTACTCCAATTTCGTATATTTGCCAGTGGTTTGGTCCGTTACACTAATATTGTGGGTCTAAAATTCCTTTAATAATGTGGACGATACCTGTATCTGCCGGTGGACCCTTTGTTTGGCATAAGTTCTGGATCTTTTATAAGAAACCAACTTTGTGTTCATCAAATAACAGTTGGAGTAAAAGTCAGCCTTCAAAAGTACAATTTTCGCCGAACATCGATGTTGATAACATGTGATGCCATTCAGTATGTGGTGTTCTATATCCGGTTTTGCTGTCGGTTGTATCCAATAGTTCAATGTTTGTGTGAATGCGAAAGCCGTTAATAAATATTGGATAGTGTTCAACTTGTGTCTGTTCAAACCCATCACCGTTCACTAGATATGTAGTTAGCTAGATGTGGGGGTTTTTCTTTAAAATTTTCATTTTATCGTCCTCCTCTCATTTCAACGTAAGACTGATCCACTGGTAAGTGACTGCAATGTGTGCATAATCTGTGGTGTGCTTCTTTTTATCACAACGTGCGTGTATGTACGCGCTCGCAAGCTACATCGTTCCCAGATCCGATCGCACAGTTTTTGGGGCATGCTTCAAGGCTTTGCTTCTGAACTATGTGTTGCATTCGATACTTGATTCTCTCATCGATTCTTGGTATATTGGTTCACTGATATCCTGGTCAATTACGTTAATCTTCTTTGTACGCTAGTCTCATATCATCAACTGGTTGTTTTAATATACCACTTGTATTTCACCTCAGTCAACCTGAAAGCTTGTCGTTTTCTCGGTTTTTGGTTGTGTTCATTACTAATTTTCGGAAGATCGAATGTTTATTCTACCTTTTTATCGTTTGCCCATCGACCTCCAGTGTTTCCATAGTAAGCGTCATTTGTTTCGAAGACTGCACCGGTTTCCTGAACTAATCGCATGCGAGCGCTCAACCTAGTATGAGATATGCTTAATGTGCACACAAACGCTTGCATCGCCCAATGGACCCGTTTTTTCGAATGTCACTGGGTGTACAACCATATGTACGCAAGTACATCAGCCGGTTACAGACCTGACTACGTCTTGGTTATGTTGGTTGGCTTTTCAGTTTGCTGATTTGTCGACTGTGGACACAACTGCTATCTGAGCAGTCAGCAGATCGACTAACTAGGTGTTCGTCCCGATTGCTTAGACTGGCGTTTTTTGCTGGCCCCTCGAACTCAACACTATCGTGTGGCGAAATAAGTGATGGGAGTACTGCATCGTGTTTACGACGCCTTACTTCACTCACCAAGAAATGAAGGGATGAAGATGACCTCATTTGTTGAACATAGCTGCAGTGGCTCGGTCATATGTTTACATTTCAAAATCTAGTGAAAACGGCTGGTAGGATGACTGTCCGTCGACACGGTACACTATACAAAATGGGGATTTACACTAAGTAAGTACATAAACAAAACACTGGTAGGTGGCCCAGAAAACGAGTTTAGTTGCGGACACACTTGCGATGGTTGTCTTAGCTCATTTCTCATTTGATCAGCGTCCGATTTTGTGACATGCTTCTAGTTGGTTCCTTCAGAATTAGCATGTATCGAACTCACAAGCATCTGTTCGTCATTTCTGCCGATGCCCATATCAACTGCAATCCGGATACCGTCATGGTAATTATTATATCTGCAATTACTTGACGTTCTCCAAAAGACAAAATCATCAGACATCGTGACACTCGTTGGTGACAGAGGTGCACGTGTACGAAGATGGCTGGTTAAATACGTGCTGTGCTTTAGTTACTCCATGCTCGGATAATGCGCGTGTCTATTACGTTAGTGCGCAGTCAACCGCCTTTTAACAACTACTGACTGCCGGTGTAACAACCCCCGCCATGCACCGTAGCTTCTTCCCTCTCTCACTCAACCATTTAAACAGTTCTACCGTATTGTTATCAGCTATCCTTCGGAGAATCGACATTGCACCGACTTCAATTCTGACCATGTTCATTGTTGATTTTGTCTTGTAACTCAGTGGACGCTCACACTTTTGTCCCAAGTGAATCACCATTGTGGGATTTGCAGACTCATCATTTTTGGCTCGGTGTCTTGACTCGTTGACCTCCGAGCTAGCTTTTATTCTATCCACTTATGCTAACAACTAATGGCCACTGATTCATGGCACCATACTTATGATGAGTACAGCCGTGCATAGGTTGTACGCCAGGAATGTTCTCGCCACCCAGATTTTCTCAACCTCATGCGATCTTCCTGATGCTCTTTAGCGACTCCTCATTGACAGTGTGAGTAACCGTGCTCGTTGCGAAGAAACCTGCCGAAAGACCCAAAGAATAATTGATAAATTTTGTGGTCTTACCACACTTCAGAGTCGGAATCAGTCGTGTCTTCTGTTAGCTGTCGGACCTGACCTATAATGCTACCCTGACCCATATTGATAGGTTGACGTAGTCCTCAGGCTTGTATGCTGTTTTGATCTGACGCACTATATTAACTAGGACTCCGGTCCTTCCAGGTGTAATCTTGTTACACAGGCCAAAGGGTACCAGTCAGACAAAAAACAGATGCACTCATAGGGTTGTATACCATACTACTGACCACGTGGGAATAGTTAAGTAGTGAGGCACGATTCTATGGGCATACATCAGAACTATTTTCGTAGTTGCGGCACTGCTGTCTTCCATATCAGGAAGAAGTGGGTTAGAAGAGGTACCCTCAAACAAAGAGCACTCCTTTCGCCCAACGGTTGACCGTGACCGCCGGC
>LUCH01001643.1:18055-73580 GCA_013368495.1 Paragonimus heterotremus
GATGATGATGATGATGATGATGATGATGATGATGATGATGCCAAATGACTCAGACTGCTGAGCCATTGGCTCCTGGTAGGGTCTCCCAAGAAAACCCTATATCTTGTTGTCTTGCAGGTCGGGTTTTTGGATCAGAGACTCGAGGTAGGGTCTCTCGGGTCTACCCTCTTCCGCAGCATTAACAACCGGAAAGTGTCAGAAGTTATCCTTCTCTCGACAATGATATTATTCACCCAACACGACTATCTCCTACTGTTTTACTCCCCATTTCTGCCTTCCATGTGCCTTCGGGCGATAATTGTTTTCTGAGGCCAAGACAACTGGTAAACATTGGCGCCTTTAATGTCCACACTCTCCGACAAGTCGGTCAGCAAGCTGCTCTGGCTGGTGCTGTCTCAAGTCTGGAACTTGATGTGTGCTATGTGTCGGAGATACGAGTCTACATTTGAGCTCACCTCTAGATAGCTGTCGACCCAAGCTCTTTTCTGTTAGGGTCTGTGGTGACGCCAGAGCTGAATCTCGTGGTCAAGCTGGGGTGGGAACCCTACTGAGTTCCAGAGCAGAGCAATGTCTGCTCGACTGGATCCCAGTAAACAGTCGCTTATGCGCTGTTAGACCCAATACATCGATGAAAGTCTGTCAATGCAAATCAGAAAGACGATGTGCATTCATTATATCGGCATACGCTTTAACGGACAGCCGTTCGAATGCTACCAAGGATGCGTTCTATGACGCTCTCGTTGACCTTCTGAAGCAGACTAATCACTCAGATATCATCATACTAACGGTCGATTTGAATGCTCAGCTTGGTCGTCTTTTTCCGGATGAGGAGTGGCTGGGAGGTATGTTTAGTGTCTGGGCACAACGCACTGACAATGACGAAAGGCTGCTGTAGCTATGCGCCTCTCACGATCCCTATATTTCGAGCACCGCATTTCCTCACAAAAGAAGAGGTACTGTTTCATATGAACAACTTAGTGTTTCTTAGCTATGGACAAGGTTGGATCACATAACAGTTAGTTACAGGCTGTGCCACTCTGTTAAGGACTGTCGTGCCTCTTGGAGCAACCACCTGAACTGTTGCGCGTGCCCATTTATTTTGTCATTTGCCCGAAGAACCTACGCTCGTAAATGCAAGGTGCTTAACTGGCATTCGAGCGATGAGGATGTAAAGAACACTTACCAAAAGGCGTTGGTGGAGAAGTTGCCCAGTTCAAGTTAGGTGAGGGATCCTAACGAACACTGAGAAGAAATCGCCGCAGCCTTAAAGTCATGGTGTGAAGAAGTATGTTTCGTAGGGGTTGTGCACCTTCGACAGAACTGGATTTCCGTCACGTCGATAAGCCTCATGGACAAGCGTTGTTCGATTCCATCTGCTTCCGAATATGATGACGACCGTCGAGAACTTAAACACAAGCTGACTGAAGGCTTACGCAAAGACCATGAACACTACTTGGTCGAACAGTGAAAAGGGTTGGTCAGTCTTATGTAAAATTAACACGAGGCTTTTTCCCCTGATCCGTGGTTATACTAACCGTCGTGTCGGTGTAAGTGAGACCATATGTGAAAAAGACTGTTCACTTATCACCAGTCAATCGCACCGACTTGGCAGGTGAGCTGAACATTTTGAAGAGCAGTTCAGTTGGCCTCAACTAAATCATGTGAACGACGGGACCCGAATAGTCAATCAGTGCGTTCCAGCCGGCCCTCCGTCGGAAGCAGAAGTCGTATTGGAGCTCAAGTTATTGAAGTGTAATAAGGTTCTTGGTCCAGACCTCTTCTCTCCTACTCTTTTCA
This sequence comes from Paragonimus heterotremus, assembly GCA_013368495.1. Classification (NCBI taxonomy): domain Eukaryota; kingdom Metazoa; phylum Platyhelminthes; class Trematoda; order Plagiorchiida; family Troglotrematidae; genus Paragonimus; species Paragonimus heterotremus. Next base: position 19,853 of record LUCH01001643.1, read on the forward strand.
AGGATGGTGGAGGGAGGTTGATGTCAGAACTAACGACACTCCTCCAGATGATTTGAGAGACTGAAGAGGTACCTCGTGATTAGTGCTTATCAACAATAATTCCCGTTTACAGAAAAGGGGCCCGAAGTCTGTGTGACAACCAGAGAGGCACCAGTTTGATGTTTGTTGCGTCCAGATTACTCACTGGCTTCATTTTACGTCGTCTCATTAGGTCCATGGACAGTCATATAGGCGAGGAACAGGCAGGATTCTGATCTGGTCGTGGGTCTGCTGACCAAATTTTTACTTCGTAAATTATCATGGAGCGTCAGTACTCTTACGGGCAGCCGACGGTCATGTTTTTTTTAGACCTAAAGGCTGTTTGCAGTTTGGTTGATCGTAACGTTCTCTGGAACTGTCTGCAAGCGAGTACAAGGGGAACACCCGGATCTGTTGAGATCATTGTATGTTCACACTGCGGCTGTGTTTTTCAAGGGTATCCGATTTCCCCCTTCGTAATCAATTTTTTCATGGACGACACTGTGGAAGGTGCGTCTGAGGAGTCCAGTGAACTCGGTGTTAAGCTTCTTCTTGACGCTCGGTTAACCGATCTGGTGTGTACGGACGACATTGTCTTACTTAGCTCCTGTGCCGAAAAATGTAGGCCATACTGAACAAAGTGAGTGACCAGGCTAGTTTGTTTTGAATGCGCTTTGCACCCTCAAAGTGCACAGTGTGGCTTCAAGACTGGGGCATTTCCACTCCTACTTACTTCATTACAGGCACTCCGCTTGAGACCATGAACAGTTCAACCTAATCGTTTAGCACTATCTCGTCAGCCTCTAATATGGCTGATGAGATATCAGCGAGGGTTGCAAAGGCACGAGTTGTGTTGCCAAACTGCGTCATCTGTGGCGTCGAAAAGGCGTTCGGTTGTCGCTGAAAGGAAGCGTATGTAGTATCTGTGTGCGTTCTGTTTTGGTCCATGGTTTGGAAACGTGACCTGTTCGCAATGAAGATATCAACAAGCTTGCTGTGTTTAACCATCGTTGTCTCCACCAATTAGCTCACATTAATCAGACCGATCGCGTGAGCAATGTGGCCATTCGCTGAAGCGTATTCCGGAACGCTCGGTATGCGCAATCAATTGGTCAACTACTCACGTTGCATAGCCTGCGATGGTTGGGTCACGTAGTCCGCATGCCAGCTGACCGTTTACCGTACCACGTATTATATACTGAGGCCACCAACAGTTGGGTAAAACCGCTTGGTGGTCAACCAACAACGTGGCCACGAAATTTGAAGACCCTGACTGTTCCATTGTGCATAGTGGGTAGGTATCGCCTGCCTACTTGAAGTCTTTGAGATCATTCGGGTCGCGGGTTAAAAAGGCTATCCGAGATGGCGGCGTGCCGCAGTCAATGATGCACTTGCATCCAAATCATTTATAGTACTTCCGCTTAGTCTTCTTCTATTAATTTTTTATCTCCCTTGTAACACTTTCTTCTAACATATTCCACGTCACTGTTGAGGTGAGCGGTGGCCCGAGTTACAGTACCTTCTGGCCAGGCTCATGGCTGTTGTGATGATGATGGTGATAACTAACAAACAATCGGAAGTCCTTCCAGCTCATCCAAGCAGCTGACACCAAAAAGCTCAAAGTCAGTGACGTGGTCTGCAAAGGAAACAGTCATCCAGTACACAGTCTATCTGGACGCAGGTAGCGCTGAGCAGGGGCATTTTAACTTCAGTTCAATTAATCAGCACATCCGATTGGGAGACGTTCAGTCGTTCGTGTTCCCCGGGATAGTACCTATTGAAACACTGTCCGAAATGGTGGTCTGCAATATGCTGCAACTTCCGAGCCACCTTGAGGCCTCCAACCTAGACGATCTTCTTCTAGCTGTTTCATATTGATGATACCACGCTCAATCAGCGCTGACCCACTTTACTGGCTAACTATAGTCGGAAGTGTCTACTTCTAAAGCCGAATGAGCTGCCACCACCGTTTTCTTTTAAAATAAGTCCATGCAATGTTTATTGTAATCACCGATAAATAGGTCTGATTCATATCATGTTGAAGCTTCTGACTAACTTGATTCTTCGTGGACTCTATTCACTTCGGAAGATTCAAACAAGAGAAGGCCGGACCGGTTTCCCTCTGACCGTGAATATCTCGATCGAATCCTCACTTTTGTCAAGCACGAGTGTTTTGGTGACTACCGAAGAAGATCGTTGATTGCCTCCTTCTCGGTAACAAGCGAGGCTGGGGTGGGTTTCCCATTATCACCCTTCCTCGTTAGCTTTTCCGTAGCAATATTGGAAGCCGAATATCTCAGTGGTAAACAAGCCTGATGGGTTTATTCCAGTAACATTGTTCTAATCCGTGACAACTTAAAGGCAACTCAAAATGCCTTAAAATAGTTTGCAACAAAAGCGCATCTGTATGGAATGCACCTTACTCATTACACATGTAAAATATCAATCCAGAATTGGCGTTGATCCGTTTTTGCACTCATCGTTGACGCGAGCGTGGGCTACCTGTAAAACTACAACGATGGTTTAATTGTTCGAAATAAATTGATCACCGTCCGGATGGTCGAATCCTCACCTCCCGAACTTCCCAACAGAAGTCATGAGAGGGGTGTGTTTACTGTGTCTAAAATTTTTGTGCAGAGATCTTGCATTTATAAGCTACAGGCGATTTTACGGGAGAATGGAAAGTCAACCATCGTCGCGAAATCCTGCATAAAATCTGACTGGTTGGCCGATGTTCAGCCGACAACTTCGTACAAGCAGCCATGGTTAGAACGATTTTGCCCAGAGTCTGATTTTATATTTCATTTATTTGGCTAGGGTTTGTCACGTGCTAAGAGAGAATGTTAAAAATGGTGCACAACTTTGTCTGCCTGGGTAGTTGTACAAGTGTCGGTGACAGTGTGAGCAAAAACGATTAGCGGTTACAGTTTGAAAGCTAGAATGATGCTCATTAATATGCGTCACATGTGGCAACGAACAAACTTGAGTCTTTCTACAAAGACGTGTCTCATATCTTACAGTATTTTGGTGGAACGTGACCTATTCGAGCTGAAGGTGTGAACCGATTGTCTTTCTTTTATAGTGGCTGCTTACGCACGATTGATCGTGTATGGTAGAGTCGTCGACAACATAACTTCCGGACAACGGATCTTCAGGGATAACTATATGAATGCTTCCATCCTAATTGCCATCTATCGTCGTTGATTTCGTTGGCTGCGACATGTGCCTCACGTGCCGTCCCACCATTTGACCGGCAGAGTTTTATTTGCGGAACTCAGGGTCAACTGGAAGAAGCAGTTCGATGGTCAGACAGTAACTTGACACTAGGACACGATACAGCTGACGTTGATTGGGGTTGTGATAGTGTATTAATTTATAACCGACGCAGTTGTGAAAAATCCGTATATCAATTTAACTGAGTCTCTTCAGGCTCAACATGCCAGCCAAACTACCTACCAGTAACATATTTTCAATGCCCTTCGTTGACGTTAGTTAATTCCATCGCGAATTGCTTGAAAATTGCTTTAGAGGAAGTCACTCTCCTAAGCCGTTCGATGGATTCCATACGACCCAGTGAGATCGATGGTTAACTGAGTCCAAGTGTGGAATGTCCGGGGTCGATATGTCCTCGTAGTCCGGCAGGTGGAGTGCTTGCCGCTTCTGGACATGCTGTTCTCGTCGTTGGCTGGAATCCAGCGGAAGTCCAGATTTTTCACAAGCTTGGTCTCCTCTAAACCGTTGTTGAGGTCCGCCTTCTTCAATCTAACCCCTCCGTCTTTTTGGAGACCAAAAAGTTCTACATATCTGTGAGTAGAATCACTGTCTGAATGGCAATCAGTGGCGTTTGCTTGTGAATTACATTACATCTTGGACACATCCGTTTTTCACTGTTTCATGTTTTGTGACCTTATGCCTACTTGTGCACTGAGTTTTGTACTGACTATATGCAGGACTATTTGGTTAGTGTGGTTAAAACCACCTAGTACCAATCGAATACACTATTTCACACGACAACTGATCCACTCGACGTGTTCAGAAGTCCAATTGACTTGGCCAAAATATTTCACACTCCGATAAGAGCGACCACTTTTTATCCAATTTTCATATAGTTTTTTGTGCGTCACTCTTTCTATTACTCTTTATATCTGTCATCATTCTTATTGATAGTTTCCAAATATAATCACGCCGTGACGTTGATAAAAAAGAGTGGCTGTAAAATGATTCAATGAGATTTTTATCATTTACGTTTGCCTGCCGTGTGCAACACTTCAGAAACTGATCACCAATGAAACATGTTTCCGTGAGGAGGCCATTAATCCGACATAGTTTGATGTGCGGCTGGTGAATAGTAAAAATAACAGAAAAAGAAGTGATTCTGAGTTTGAAGCAGCAATTGGTCTGCCAATTACTGTACCCATCCTTGAATAAAATGCCGCGATATTAGCTCGTAGGTCTACGAAGATGGATTTTGAAGCATTTCAGTCTTAGTTCAGTTGATAGATAGTCCGAAATAGTTGTTTTTTAACGTCTTCATTGGTAAGTCATAAAGTCTACTTCATACTCGATTAGCACCCATAAATTAGGTTTGACTCTGGCTGTAAAACACCTTGTCTGCAACAATTTTCACTGATGGGATCAGTTTAGATGTTACAGAACGGGTGTTCGTTTGAAGTCTACCTGCCTTCCTGCGAACTGGAAACGTACCCGGCGACAGTTAGCCGGATATTTGATAATTAATCTGTATTCTGAGGGAATAAACACTTGTTCAACTGCAGCGCGTTGGTTATGCTTGCTGTGTGCGGGCATTCATCAGCCGTTTTCTTCGCCGATCGAAACTTCATGTTGTACTTTTAATCTGATCCTTAGTCGAATTAACACACAAATTGACACGTTTACACAGACGAATACCTACCTACTTGGTTCGTGAAGCTATCTTTGTTTAATTTGGATGATTGATAACACTTTATTTTGTATTGGTTTGCTACCATTCTGTGCATCTGGATCGACGCAGTCCACCTCCGGATGCAAAGCGATACTCAGTCAGGTGAACAAGGCCTTGGCTCATCAGTTGAAGGTGTCCATTTGTTTTACTTTTCAGATTATTTTTATTCTTTCAGTTTTTAAAGATGCTAAACGGGTGCTTCAGAGCCTCTGAAAGATTGGGTAACACTGCTCACCTGTCCTTTTTTAACCACGTTACAGGCATTTCGAGAGAAGTTACTTTTGAAGGCCGCTTGTCGAAATCAATGTCCACCTGTCATGGAAGATGTTAACTCAGCTGCACTTGCTGGTCCCTCATGTCCGTCTTGTCCGGCTTCATCTAATGACACCACAAAATCGCTTGTCGATTCCGGTGGAGGCGGTGCACGGCTAAGACTGATGTCTACTTTACAATTTCGCAGAATAGGTCGGTAAGTTCACTTCTTCCTTGCGGATTTTGATTCCGTATTCAGAATGTCTCATTTCGTTTATGTAGGTTCATTGTTCACGTGTTGAATAGGTGTGGTTTTTCGCATTTACTTTTCTCCGTAATGTTTCGGGTAGTTTAGCTTACATGCATGTTCCATTCACTGGGGCATAACAAACAACCGGTACTAAAGACACACATTCATTCCCATTCAAGCAGCCTATTGGTCACAGTATTTGTCGGCGTAGGTATACTTTTCCCCCAATGTTTGAGCGATCCCCTTTCAACCACCCTATTACGGTGGATTTGCACAACAGTCCCGCGCCATGTGGCCAGGGAAATGCAGTTGTAAGTACGATTAGTTCAATCTGTCATCCTTTTCGGAGTTAGTTGTTATACATCATGTACACACTGTCATCTTGTTTTGAATGTGTCAAGTGGAGATAGTACGTCGCCAAAACTCGCTAGCTTTCCCTGGTGACATACTAGTCATTCCTGTCAAGATGTGGTATCCTCAGTAGGATAACGCACAGTCTGCGTGTTAATCCCCACTATCTGTTGTAATTTCATACCCCTTTTTCAGCAACGGCTCTTCTTCACCTGGCCCTTTTCTTAGCCTATTCATCTTTGGAATCGAAATAGCAGGGTATCCATCGTCATACTTTTGTTTTTGTGGTCTTCAGCGCTTTGTTAAATCAGTACCATCATTTGCGTGCCTGAATGATAACGGGTCACTTCACTGGCTTACTCAATCAGATGCCACATGCAGCCGGTTACTGAAACAGGGATTTGATCGGTTCGTCGGAATCGCAGGTGTTTGTCTGTTACCTCTTCTATGTATTATTCGTTTATCGGTGTTCGGCTCAGTCGTTCGCGTTCACATTCAATAGGTTTCGGTTATAATATCTGACATCCCGAAACTAAGTGTGAAGCAGCTAAGACGTACTCACATTATGCTCGTTCGGAAACACATGTGAACGCTTGCTACACTGTGTTGATCGTCTTGCACTGTTTTTAGGCTGCAACGACCAAGATATTCGCCCATTCAGCCACGCATTCTGGCTCACTACGGGTTTGTTCGCTCTGTCGGCCTGGGTTTATTTTTAGTTCATTTTGAATATAACCCCAATCCCCTTTTCGTATTAAATGTGATTTTAACATTGCTCATGTGTCGTGAAGCACGCGTTGATATTAGTAACAACCACCACTTCATTTTGACTGTGATTTCAAGACATTCTTGTACTTAACTTTCTGGCTCACCATCTCACTGAGTATTTTCAGAAATGATCTGTGTGTGTGTACGAATCAGAGGTTGATCTTGAGCTAAACGTATTTTTTGCAGTTTCCTTTTGATGATTTATGTCACGAGGATAATACGCTTGATGAATGCCATTACAATCCCTGTCTATGGATTGTACCAAACAGGTAACGAGTAGCCTTGCGGGATAAAGGTTGATAATTATCAACTCTTCTGTGAGTCATTGCCTCACATATACAAGGGCCTCCTGTTTAACTCTCAATCCGACCATATGGAGTATCACTCTAAATCAGACTGCAGGGATAATTTTCCCTCTAATTCCTAACCGCAGCTATCAAAATGGCATTTCGATAACGAAGATTCGTACCAGAACGCAATCAGTTGTGTTAGTGATGACGATAAAGTAAGACCATAGAATGTTTCGAACTAGCCACCAACCTACTGGTGTTCCACTCCCTTGTAGGTGCAGTTGTGTGAGTTTCGAAAGCCTCTTCGCATCCGCATGTTTTCATGGCCATGTTCATTCGGTCGACGAATCTCTTTGCTTATTTATTGTCATCGTCGCACCTTGATCCACTTTTCTGACATATACCTCGAGGATGTGACTCAGGCTACCGTCAATCCTGATAAAGATATATTGAAAGGTATTGAACATATCGCGGAGCATAATGGGCAGACCGCACCTACTGCTGATAAGCTGTCTACTGAGCACAAACACAGTTGTTTCCCTCATGTTTACTCCCATTCTCTCATCTAGCACCAAACACCTGGCACCTTTTGTGAAGCAGGTACCTGAACACCACTTCAGCCGTCATCATGGCTGATCCATCGTCACGTAAAGTCAGCTCATTTTTGGATGAGCACGTCCACATTAGCTTTTGTGCTTAGTGTGTCCAAATCGTGTGCTTAATCGGTTGATCATACCAAATACATGAGGTCAATATACAGGTGGCCAATATACTTTCATTATTGTGGGTAGATCGGTTAATCCGATTTATTAGTCTAATTTAATCTAACTTGTACTTTCTCCTGCACGTATGATATAAATGGTAGTTAAATTAAGAGCCCTGTTTTGTAGTAGTGATGTTTGACGTTATTTGACAATCATATCAGAATCTCTACCGTATACGATGTTCACCATGTCGTTGAACTGTGTGACACGTGGTGCAGCGTGTGAGAGATAATGGCCGCTAATCTAATCAAGGACAGAATCGGTTTCGATGTGAGTCTTAAGAACCTGTAGTTGATTGAATCCTGTTTTGATTTCAGGTGACCCATAGGACGCACACTTTGTAATCAAAAACCGTGTTTCAGTTGTTCTACTTCGAAAGGATATACTCGATGCACGTTTCACTCTTGTCAACGTTCACGGACTGTGCGTACTCGTACCCAAAGTGAACGAACACTTGATCACGGGGTCCCCTAATTGTTGTCACCTGTCCCTATGGTCTAAAACGAACTATGTCCTAATCAACACATTTAAACGTTCACCTTCAATCACTTATGAGTAATACCTAGGTTTTCTGATGATCTCACGATGCGACCTAATATCTATCTTGTTGAAATCCCTAAGCCTGCTATCAGGCGCGATAATTTGGTTATGTACTTCATCGGTTTAATGGAGTGGTGGTAACATGTTTATCTAGTAAACGTGGTGATCTCAAATCATATCCTCGTACGAACAAGGATATGTACCCATAATGGACTCTAACAAGAGCTAAACTCGAATACTGTGTTTCCCTCCGATGTGGATCTGCCCAAAAGTTTATCTGAACATGGAAACTGCACGTGTATGTGAACTGTATTCAAATGGTAACAACCAATATACTGTTTACTGCAGTGATTTTATATAAGCTCCTTTTTCTCACTCCCTTGATGCATAACGTTTGCGGTGCGAGGAACTCTCACCAAAACCAGATGCACACAGAGTGATTGTACATCAGTGATACGGATAGTCTCAGACTTCACTGTTGTAAGCCTCGCCTAGACTAACAGTTGAGGCCTATCGCAAGTGTGTATTGTCTAATCAGGCACATATCTCTAATTATGACCATTCTCTAGGTTATGCATAAGAGAGGGAGCTTCTGCGCACCCTTTCCAGCTACACTTTATTGTGGACAGGATTCTGGAAGTTTCCAGTTATAATAGACTTGAGACTGTTCGTTACGATCGTTGGCGGCTACACACCATTGATTTACACAGTTGTTTAACTGTCACACAACCGGAGTAAGCAAAACGAAGGAGACTGGTGATGCCTATATCCCCTACGTGTGGACCATGTGAACAACCGACTGAGTTGCAGATAAGAGTGTAAGGATATGTACAATGCGGGTTTAATTGTCCTACTTCCTTACTTCTCACCACTGCACAAATTAGTCTATGATTGAACTCGATTATCACTTGTCATGCCCTCTGATACTTACAGTCGGAGGCCAGGTAAATCACGAGGACACTAATTCGAAAGAAAAGCATGATCTACCGTTTACTGTTTACGAGTGACTGCCTTTATCTTCACTCGCTGTGCTATCCCTTGGCGACCTCATATCTTACGATGGTATGCTGTGGGTTCCACAGATTGTATTGCATGGTAAACAATAGGTTGGTATCCTTAGTACTTGAGCTAACCGTACAATCCTGCGAATCTTTAAGGTGTGGATGACAATGCTTAATCAATCATCATGACAATAACCGTCTTCTGACGGTGGTTGAACGAACTGGTGTATGATGTATGCATGCCATCTGTCGATTCTGCCCTGTAGTTCTGAGAGTGTACCTCTTTTTGGCTAGATTGCAAATAAGCTTGCGTCATTTAATTACTGCTTGTCAACCGAGATGATCACGGGAGCAGCTTAGTCGTTTTTCATAGATTTAATTTGAAAACTGGCAGTGGATTAGTCAACTAATCAAACTGCGCAATCCCTGATAACTAAGCCGCATACTCTACGTGCCGGCTGAGCGTTTGTCACCCTGTGCTCTTCATCTAAATCATTCATTGGAGAAAATTACAACGTTTTCAGACGACAGCATAATCACTGTTTATCAAAACCTTTTTCAGCTAACTGAAGTTGGTAAGTGTCGTCTGTCGGACTGTGGATCTTATAGTTTCCGATATCGCTGTTCGCACATATCGTCAAACTTGATAGCGTTCTCACATCCGCGTGATTGCCAACTTATCTGATTACTTCTATTTTATGAACACAGTTTTTGTCGTTACTGTTGTGGCAAACGGTGTCACGATCAACAATGCTATATGGACGGACATGCCGTTAATTATGTTTGTATACTGTCCTGAGACCCCTGAGTCCATTGTACCGTTTATTTTTGTATTTACAGATGTTCTAGCCCAGTAACTATTTGGAACGCCTGGTATGTGCCGAAAACGACAAGTTTAGCGCCTGTCTCGCACCACAGAGTGAACATTCAGACTCAAGTATTCAATCGCCTTATGCTTTTTATTCTGGATTGCATTCGCATCAGAATGCGGCCGCACACACGCAGTCAACTAAGTGACTACAGCAGTCAGAAATACCGAAATGAATACATTCTTTCCTTACCGCGCTAGGTTTTCAACTGAAGGAGCCTCGATTTCTTCACGTGCTTTTTCATTGTGCTGCTTAAACCTGTATACGGCTGATACAGCCGTGCTTACTGATTCGCATTCGTGTGTATGTTACAGAATGTACATCAATGAACCTAGCGTCAGCTTCCATTCGACTGTTTTTTACCCACCAGCAATGGGATGAGTGAAACTGTGTGGATTCCGCTCATATACAAAATTTGTTCTTCTGTTTGGATTCGTTGGATATTTATTTTCGTCCTCCATTTGAACATGCGTATTCTTGGAACCAAAACAGTCGTAACATCCATGGCTTCGATACCTAAATGCGGCGACTTATTGACAATGTCAGCTTATTATCCTTTACGCGTTGTATCAAGCAGTGGCCGTAAAAGTACACCCAAATTATTTTTGTTACATATGTGTCACCGTAAGCTTAACTGAATGTTTTTGTTAATATGCTCTCAAAACGCGAGTATTTAGGCTAAGAAATCTCCCTATCTATAAATGGTTCAACTGAGTAAAGTGACGTATCCCCGGTCTATGCGTTAACATTCACCCATCGTTATGTTTTTGTGACGAGCACCTTTGAATCGCTACTTTGCACACACGAGTAGCTTATTTCAGGTACCTAGTAGTTGATGGAATTCAACAGTTCGTTTGCATACTTCCTCTTAATTGCGTATTGTGGTTCTGGGTCACTTTGAGTCTTGGATAATACACTGAACTTTGTTCTTCCAGTAATTCGCACACTTTCTGTGTGTGTGTGTGTGTGTGTGTGTGTGTGTGTGTGTAATCCGCACTGCTTACCGTGCCTGTATAATCTCACATTCACTTGTACGTGTCTTCACTGTTAATGTCATCTCAGTGTACTATCATCCTACAAGCAGGACTATCCAGGTCACTTTGTGTTATCTTTCGTTTACTGATGGTTATCTTAAACCACTGTAGAGAAGAATTTCGCTCGATGGTGCGCACATATGTGTTGAACTGAAGCAAGTAGAATGTTCCACTCTGTTTTTGTGTGTTTGTTTAGTTTAGATATAGGCATAATTTTTACCACACACTGAATTCCAGTTTATTCGCCATCTGACACAATTCGCCACTCCGTTAGAGTCCAGCGAAATAACATGATTTGCTGTGTAAACCCTTTTTAATTCGCCACTTTTTAACTTGCCAATGGGCATTGGTACGTGTAAAGTATACGTGTTAATTTGTCATCTGACACGATCGGTGACATGCCCAGGGGACGGGGTGGTTTTTATCCAGTCAGTGGATTCGCCTCTGGCAGTGTGATATGTATGCGTGCGTTGTTTGTGTGTTAGTCTGCACCGTCATGCACCCACACGACTGCCAACATATCGATATGTCTTGTGTGTGAGTCTCTATGATTGATTACATATGGTTCATTCGAATCATGTCAGTAAACCCAATCACTGTTATTACTTTTGATATCCGTGAACGGGCCAGGTTGAATTGAGTTCGAAAAATCACTTGTATCCCAACTATATACACTGAAGAAGCCTGACTCAAACGGCCCATCCGCTACACGGTTAGAGACATCCGATTCGAAATAGCTTGTTACAATAACCGAAGCCAAGGGACACTTGCGCTTAATCACCACCGCAAGTGGCTTGCACCCCACCATTTGCGGTTCCACTTAAACAACACATGTCTGATGTGAACCCGAAGGAACAAGACCAGGGTGTGTATGAGTGAGACCTTTGTGTCCAGCCGGCCAATATTTGGATAGCCAGTTGATAGGCTGACTCGAAGCTGAAACTACTGTCTCTCGGAAAATAAACAGAGAAATACTCGAATGATAAAATCTGCACTGGGAAGGAACTGAAAGTATGATGCAAGAAACATTCCATTATAGGATTACACAGTAGTATACTCTACCGATACCCATACACACACAGAAGATAACGCGGATGTTCATTGTGAATCGCGTAGACGTTTACGGTTGCAGTTGCGATCTGCACCTTTATGTGCTATTGCCGGCACTCGATGTTGGCTCATTACACTTGTATGACCCAGTCTAAACGACAGTTTGAGCGTATTTTACTAGTGGTTTTTCGACTTGTTAAGTATGGATTGGATTGTATATTGTGAACGCCGTGATGTTATTAGTGCTTTTACCCGTCAGTATAGCTGATTCTCAAAATTCACTGAGATAACGAATCCACTTTCTTGAACATATATGGAAAAGTTGACCAACATTTTTTTATCTCTGATTACAACTGGGCTGCTATTGGCAAGAACTTGCAAATCTCAAAGTAGAAACTCAATGTGGAGGGTACATGATTCAGACCAGTAAAGAAATACCTTCGGTCGCTCCTTCTGCCACATACCGGGACCTAAATGCTAAGAAACAGTTACTTCTGTATTCAACCAATCAGCATCAAGGTACCCATACTTTGAAAACAAACAACCAAGCTGTAAGTGAAACTAAGGCGTTATCAGCAAGAGAGCTTCCCTACGGCTTTCATTGTACCGCGGCATGAAGTACACTCACTTCACAGACAACTCGGTCAAACAACGACAACATTCACGCCTCTGAGTTCGATTAGCCGCCACTGACTCTGTGAGTCGCAAAGGCCAACGCCTTGAATTTAAGCGGGTGTTGATAAATATTATGCCGTATTCTAGTAAGCTGCATTTCATTTCGTTAGCAGATATATTGCTGCAGTCGTATCATTAAGAAAAACTGCTGATTGTGTCAATTAATGCGCCCTACATATGTCGCTACAATTATTCGTCGAAGATTATGTGTGCCACCAATTTGATACAGAGAGTACAAAAACAGTTTCTCCATGCAACTTAAGGCTTGCCACATTTGTAACCACAGTGATTATTTGCAGTCAGAAACCACCATGGATTCGCGCTCAATCTGACTGTTAACAGCTAAAATATGTATTGCATCTGTTAAGGAAACGTTTGGGATTATCGGTTCAAGAAGGCAGATGCAACTATTACTCAAACTAATGAGCAGTATACCGATTCCTGTTTCATTTACAGTTCAAATTCTTAATGGTCTCCACTATCGCTCGCACAGAAAGCCGACCTACTAAAGTGACTTGTCAGATACCCCTAACTTGCACCCGGCACTTCTGCCTGTAATCCAATGAACAACATGTTCGATTCCTTGAAGTCTTTGGTGCATATGACAACGAAATAATGGGGGCTTAAAAGTTGTTTTGAAAAATACAAATTTTTACAACTGAATTAATATATTCGAGGGCGGTGTTTGCAGCGCGCTATTGCTTTTCGAGTACTTCATACGAATTGTGTACTAGATGCTAAAAGTCTATAATCGCACTAATTAAATCTGATTCCCAGGTCATTGTTGACTATCTGCTCTGTGTATCAAATAGTCACTTTTTTAGGCACTACCACTGTGAATCTTCTATGCATGAAAAACCAGTTTAACATTTTTTGCAAGAAATGTGTTAACCTTCATCGATTTAGTTTTCTGATCAGTTTGACAGTTTTTTGTTAAGAACAGTTGTTTCGATCCAGCTGTCGACTTATGAGTGTATTCGTTTTCGTGTTTGTAGATACTTATCTTCAGACATATGGCTTCCGTCATAATCACCATAACAACCCTGAGCCTGACCAGAAGGTACTATGGCATTTGTGATCCTCGAAACATTATGTATGTGTGTATATGTGTACGTACGATGAGAAGAGTGGGTGAGCTGTATGTTCGGAGTAGTTAGGCCTCTTTGTAAAATATGACGTTATCAATTACGGTGAATCGGAAACGTTTTGGCAAGCCTGTCCAACCCTACCACATTACGTTTTGTGTACGAATGTGACAGCAGACGTTGTACATTTGCTCCCTCCATAGATTGACGTGGATGTAAGAAGAAACTGGCATTAGATTTTATTTCCATTGGCTTTTCTCACCTCTCCGGAGATGAGTTCAAGAGATTTTATGTGCCTTGTATTAGTCTTATCCTTTCTCCCTGTTCACGCCTATTATCAGATAGGTGTCAGTAAGATAATCTTTTGTCGTTTCTCAGTTCGAGTTAGCAATTGTGAAACTCTAGTTTTGCACTGTGAGAAAACAAATCTATATCATTTTACACAGCCACTGTAGTCGCCATGTTCCGTAATATCTTTATCGATTTCTGAATAACCATATGAATGCGATGATACTCTGAGTTACCATCTTGTTCATATTTCGAATGTGATCGTCTATGCAGAATATCTTACCATTGTTTGGGAGAATTTCAGTTTAAATGCACAACGTACGAGGCTATCTATTAGCACACACTGTCAGACAAAAAATTACATTAATACACAATTTAGAGTATGGTTATTGGCAGTGAGACTTATTCACTTTTTCCGGCATCTATTTTCAATAAACGACTACTCGGCACAGTGATACGCTTTGCATTTGAATTTCTCCCCGAACGACGGAGTATTCCGCTCTCGTGTCCACAAGAGAATGAAGTTCCTTCATTCTGCTGGTCGTCTCAAGTTTACCCCAATGATCCTCTGTTTTCAGGAGTTTCTGAAGGCCAGGGCAAATGTGTGTTACAACAGAGCGCTTCTGTAACGAGCGCTGTTTCAACGAAAAGCTGTCTGGTCCAGAAATGTCACCTTAATACGGAGTGGACTTTTGTTTTCATCATAACTAACACCCTTATGACGAACGTTTCATTATAACGAATAGCTCAGATATCCCCACGCATGTTTACGTTTGCCGTAGCGAAATGTGCAGGGTGACGTACAACATGACTAATGCCTGTTGTCAACGGACGTTTCAATTGATTCAGGTACATGATTCATACTGACAATCCTGAGTCCTGATGACCATACCGAGTTGCGTTTATATTTTACATTGACCACTTCCTCTGGTATGGTCGTTCAGACTGAACCTCAGTACGGGAACCAACCCGGCAAGGAAACAGAGAGAGAAAGTGCAACAACCACGAAAACAAAAGTCGTGTGACCCAACTGGAAACTCGCTATAGGCATTTATAACCTGCTACAACCTTGTGACGGCTACGTTGTCGACGATTATCACGCAGGAGGTTGTTTCACTTAGTGAATGTACTAACCGTTGATCAAAAACTGTGCTTAACAGTAGGTGAAATCGAGTTCACTGGAGCAAATAGATGAAACCCCAGCGGTACTGCTTGCCCAGCAAAGGTCTCAGGCTACTCTAATATATGGGGGTCACTCTGGCGAAGACGGTTAAGCAGATCGCGAGTTCTTTAATGTTAGAATGGCCAGAAAACACATCTGTAAGAGGCCGAACCATTATTTTGGCTACATTTTTGTATACACTGATCACTGTTCACGGCATGGTATGCATCTGGTGTTATTCTCACATTCAGTTTATCTGTCGGAGAGACCAACTGCAATACACATGCTTCACGTGGAAAACGGAAGGTAACTGCAACAGCGACGAACTGTTCGAAGTTAGGCCTTTCCAGTGTAAACTGTACAAATAAACGTAGAGTAGTTACTTCGTCACTGATGTCTTGAAGCCACATGCATGGATTTCACTCATTGTTATTCGCATCAATCAACCGCGGTTGCCTCCACGCGGGTAGCTGGCGGTAGGACTGCATTTAAGTCGTTCAATCCGTTGGACATGAGAAATATTGGCTATTCGACAATCATCTATGTAAACAAAATAGATTGTCTGTTGTGCCGAGTTTACCACTTTATGTGCGTTAATTTTGTAAAATAAGTATTGTGTACACTATTTCAGAAGTGACATTCGGGATTACTGAAAATACACTGTCAGTCATCAGATACCGAAATTTCCACAGCTCACGCTTCTACATCATGCTCGCGGGGGATTGCGACTTCATCCTCGTATGAATGTTCATTACTAGATCAACACCGACCCACTTGGGTCGCAATGGACAAGCAGTAAAACAATCAAGTCAAATTTCGCTTTATTTACAACGGCACCAGCATTGTGCAACGCGTATCTTCAGCGTGATTCTCAAAATGTTTCTTGGCCTATATGATATGGTGTGGTCACGCTATGGCGCTATGATATACATTGACTGATAATACGCTGTCACGTGCTAAAAGTTTAACTGTCAATCGTTTAACTGTCATTGTCGCTTACAAGGATCATTATGAACTCAAATTTAAGCCCAACAGCTCCTGTGTAGCATATCTAAGCATTCATAATGGTCATATCTGACATCTCTTCCCAAACCGCCATTGTGCTGCGTCTGAGAGCACACCTTGTACTATACGTTTTAAGCATACTGCCAACATCACAGTTGTTCCTGTCATAAAGTGAACCCACACTAGGCCTCTTCTTGTAGGTCTTTCCTACACAGGGGCTTCAATTCGAGTTAGATAGTGGAGTCACCGATTTAGGTTCTTTGGTTTGGAAACGCATAATATGCTGCGTATTCTGTAACTGTTGGCAAATGAACTTCTTTGTGATTCCAGTCATTCTTCTTTCACACTTTTTGATAATCTGATGAGACTCATCAAATGTCTTTTTTTGCAGTTGCTACCTTATTTGCTAGTTTGACCACGTCAGGAGAATCGTGTAATTTTACACTTTGTTTAATGATATTTCGCATTTCATTGAGAACTTTGTTTCCCGCATCCTGAGTCGTATAGGTGCACTGTCGTCCACGTTGCCTCCTCATTAAACCATTTGGATAGGCGAGAGGATGTCTATGTACTTCAAATATAAAGCACGTGACTCTTGCATGTGCACAGACTAATCACGTAGGCTGTGGATGCAAACGTGTCCCCGACGGCGTCGCCAGAGTTTTGGGTTAGCGATGCGGCCTGCCACTCATCCCCACGTGCTGCCTCAATCAGTAACCTATCACAAGACGAAGGCAATAACAGTTTTGAACCTACATATAACTTGACTAGTTGGCCATCCTAAGGGACTGTAGATCCACTGAGTTATGGCGTGCGAACTGAATGACCAATTTCAACAGTACGGGAAAACATGCTTTTTAACACTGAAAGCATGGGAAAATTTACATCTCTTTAAGCGCAAACGTACTCAACACTAGACATCTCGAAATTTCCGCCGTAAAAGTAAGCTTGCAGAGTTGATATTTTCTGTGGATAAACTGACGCGCTTTCTCGAACAAGAACTTTTTTCTTCAACTGTGTTTTATACTATCCAGTAGAAAATATTAGTAGCATGTTGATGGTAATGGTTTAGATTCTACAATCCTTTATTCCGGTGTAAGTGTGTAGATGACAAGTTCGGACTATGTTCGTTCTTCAGGGGGATTGATTTTTTACCGTTTTTTTTGCTCTAGAATAATCTGTTTGCTCCAGTTCATTCTATTTGAGTAAGTTTTTATGCTCTTTAGATCAAGATCACCTGAAAAAGCTGCGATTGGAACCGTTACTCCTTCTAGCGTTAGCCAAATTTGATAACATTGGTCTCTTCCAGACACTTCAAGTGGCCTAAACGTCCGCATAAAATTGCGCCAATTTTAGCAGTAAAATTAGCTATAACAACTACTCGGCTGCTCTGTTGTTGAGCAAATTTGGTTTAAAAGCCAATATTGGTTTTGCTAAGCAGTTTATCAACAACATGGTCGACTATTTCACGGTGTAAATTGGGGACCTGCTTACCTCCGACGCTTTCATTCTTACAACATACATAATACCGATGAAGCCTCTCCCCAACTGCTTTCTGATTCAGGTGAGTGAAGGCTGCTTCGTGGACTATATTAAGCAAACAGTGAGTGACAGTTTTGTACTGTATTGTCACAGTGAGAATGGCAAACGAATGTCATGAAGAAAGCCGATTCCCTGTTCTCGTTTATTCACATAATGACCAACGTACGTATTCATCCACATGGTCTGAACCTCATGTGCTTGCTTTTCTTAACTGTTCATCTCGCTTTCCGAACCGAACTCCAGTTTCATCAACTCATACGTGGAGTACCTCATCACATTTGTGTTGAACATTTGATGAAGATAGTTGGATTAGTTGTCCCATTGAAATGCTGCTTCTGTTTGGCACCTTACGTGTGTGAATTGCGTGAAATGAAGTGAACCATACTAGCTAGACCGTCGCTTTTGCTTGGTAATAGTAGTCTCCTTTGATTCCTCAGCTGTTTGTATCTCAACGAGTCGGCCCCCAACCGTGCTAACTTTATTGACTATTGGCTCCCGACAGTGTATCACTCCAACGTTATGGTGTCCAGGCTGTAGGGTTATTACTATTTCTCGAACTATCTTGCGTTTAGTGTTGTTTATAAAGAACCGTTTATTCCACCGTTCTCTGTCAGGTAAACCACCTATATGAACTGAAGACTACCACTCGTATATTTGTTTTGGATATGATCAGTCAGTCTCAATTTACGTAAATGGTTAATGCACATTTTAGCAGTAAATTTATCGACATTTTTACAAAACAAGATAAACAGGATTATTATCAGTGGGATGAGTCGCAACACAGTGTTATTGTTCGAGGAGACAAACGACCCTACCTGTCTACGTCATGATTGAAATAAGGGCATACCTATATCTTTTCAGCCGTATCCACGCATGCTGATCAAGGTCATTATTTCGTTCGGTGTGACCGGATGTGAGGTCTGTTTGCATAGTGAATTGCGAATTCGTAATGTATGAGCGTAATAGTTTTCGCATCCTGCTTGTCTGCGACTTCTGTCTTTGAACACAGATCAGTAGTAGTGTCTCATTTTATCTAATGTTCACCGAAATATATACAATTGCTTGAGAGTTTCGTGTGTGACCGGTTTACTTGCTGACAGAGGAGATTGGACAAAATTGGTTGATGAAAACAAACCAGTTGATGTTTCTCTAGACTGTCGACCAAGTGGACCTCTTAATTCTGCATGAAGCTTCTTAGTTGTCATATAGAAAATCCCCTAATCCTGTGGCTCACCGATTACATCCAAGGTCGCCCCATTAATGTCAAAGTCAATGGGACGTTCTCAGATTAGCAGTGTACACTCCTAACGAATTGCCTCAAAGCTCATGCTGTTTGTTTTATTTGTGTTCGAAATACTACAGCCCATCGATTCCCCATTCATTATTATATGCTGCTACCACTAAAATTTAGCTGACTGAAGGTAAGGAACCACAGAGTGATTTAAACATGTTACACCACTGGGTCACAGGCAGCCGGATCCCGTTTATCATGGCTACATTTAAAATGATACACCTCCGTCACTCAAGTCACATATAATACTTTCAAGGTGACAGCGTCGATTATGTAATGTCCTAAATGACGTTAGCCTGTCTCGCAACACTATGTCAGTAGGTAAGAAAACCAACGCGACACTTGGAGCAGTATACCAGTCTGTCATAACTGCATCATCAGCGATTGATTTCGAGCGCAGACTTGATGTTCAGGTAACTTGATTATCATAAACTGCGGTAAAATGTGGATATTCTCGACCGATAACTGTCGTCCACGCTCTGTTATAGTGCGACTGTTGTATACTTGCTGAGTAGTGGTTGGATTTTTGTTAGTCATCTTCTGACCTTTTGAAACGGAATCAGTCTTCATGTGGTGGATTGTCAGACCGAAGGGGCAAGTATCCAAACTCTCGGCGGAATGCCTAAACGCAAGGAGGAGGCACGTCCACAAAGCCTCAACGATCGGATGGCGGACAACAGGGGCAATCGGATGAGTCATCGCTCGATTGGATCGGACTAATAGGCGAGACATGGCATGCAAAATAGGATGGACGACCAAATTGGAGGCGTGATTATTCCAACACTCGTAGGAATATCTCGATACGACCGTGGAGTACGGTCAAAGTCCACAGTGGATAGACGGAGGACAACACGAGCGACTGGACAAGCCGTCGTTCAACGAAATCGGATCAACGGACGAGGAATAGCAGGCGGAAAACTCCCGGATGGAAGGCGTCGATCACTCACATAAACCATGCAGAAGTGCACACGATGCGTGAGCGGAAACCTCGGGGTGTTGTGGACTAGAATTCTGACTCATAAACGCTAGCGCGCGTGTGGCATGTGAACTAGCGTGTTGGACAATAAATATTGTTTTATTGGACACCTTTCCGCTACATTCAAACCTATTTTTCTTTCTTAACCGTCTAACACAAATTTTGATGTATATACTTTTTCTATTTACTATCTTGCTGTTTATTATACAGCAGGCCCTCATTTGTGTGTTTGTGGGTTTGAAGCATATCTGGCTAGAATATATCAACGAGTGAACTAGTCTAAGTGATTATCAGTGTATTTTGTCTCATGGATTATTGCAGTCCATCTCCTTTTTTCGAAGAAGGTTGACACATACGATTTGTCAGTTTGGGAACCGGATAAACATTCACTTCGCTGGCGTAGAATACTGTCCAATAGAGCAACGTGCAACAGTTGATTCTATACATCCTTCTGGGGGCATTCTTCGTAGAAATGTTTCTTGACACTTTCGCTGCTATCCCGTCACGATCCATTATCTGGTCGGGCTCAATGCGAACTGTTTGTGTACATTGTTTATCCATGGCAGTTGTTCGTTTGAGTAAATAATGTTAACCGTAATGTAATTCGAGTCGAAAATTCCTTACTACGGGGAAGTTTATATATATATATATATATATCAATCTTCTCTCGTAATGCGTCCAACAAACACATCGCACTCGGTGTTCATTACACCCCGTTGGTTACACATATGCGAAGATGAGTGACAGACAGACATGCTGACACGCCGGTAATCCACCTGTATTTTCTTCCATCATGGCTTTGTTTGACAACGGATTCAAGTGTGCATTTGAACGCATGTTTTTTGATAAACACGGTTCTTCTTGACATGAGTGCGGTTGATATAAAAATATGGCCGTGAGCAAGAAGTCCTCACCGTGTAAAAGAACCGTCAACTGGACATGTACTTGTGTTTTCTATTTAAATCTAGCATTGTCGTCTGAATGATGTCTTTGTGCAATGACTGCAATTGTAACGTAGTATTTAGAGGTAAAAATGATGGCATCATGTTACCAAAATAAAGCTTACTCTGCGCATCATGTTTGGCGAAAAAAATACCCTATTCGTTTTTCATTGTCAAAACTGCATTCTGTTTCTAGTACCAACAACCGAAATTGACCTTTGGCATTCAGATTTTCTCATTGGCCTCCTGTACTACTCCAAGTCAAGCTTTTCCTTTGAGGCACTGAGTTTTGGCACTTTTAATAGCGGAGGCTTCCGATTCTTTCTTATTACACTGGAAAAAACTGAACCATCGGATGTTTCTCTAAGTCCTTCAAAACAGGGCTTTTGGTTGTAGTCAAACAGTGCAAGTATATCCCTACTTCAGTTGAAAATGTTCTTTGGTTTATTGCCGTAGCGTAAATCTATGAATCTGCGCAGCTACCGATCAAACAGTGCACCCATCTCCTTCGAAGATTTACCATGTAGGTACTACACATGTTTTGCTGCTAGGATTTAAACAACCACCCGTTACACTTTGTGAGTTCCATGAGCCCTACGGAAGTTTCTGCGATATTGGTAGATTTCGTCGAAATGGAGCAAACCCCCGGTAAACACGTTGAGTTCAAGCGTATTCCAGATGGATCCCATTTCGTATAGTACCTACTGTCTGCTTCTGCAACACAGTAATTACTTTCTGTGCTCCGCATCATTCACCATCATACCGGGCAGTAAAGCAGTTTGTTGACAGTACTCAGCTTTCGATCATTTATACCATTTTCGCTTTCACGCCATGATCACACGAGATCATGTCGCCTGCTGTGGTTGAGCTAATATGATTGTTAACGTTTTACTCACAGTTGGAAGAGGTCGCCATTGAAGAGCCACTCTCGTGGTCTCAACAATAATTCATTGAATGTCGGTTTGTTTTCGGTACTATCAACACAGGTCTGCAAACAAATGCTCTCATGTGAGCTTATTTTTAAGGTCAGCTGAACGCGCCTTAGAGTAATTTCCGGCATGGATTAAATTTAAGCATTCCACAAAGACGTGTGAACATTGTACACGAACGGTTTTATGCACTATTGAGATATTCTCTGCGGTCAGGACGTAAGTAAGATAATTTTGGTTCGCCAACACTGATCTACTGTTTCTCCTTGAGGAACCGGGCCCATTTGAAACCTGAAAATTATTTCCTGTGTTTTTCTGAAAGTTCTGTCATTCCGACGGAGTATTCAATGGAAAAACAGTTCTTACTATTTATGCGTGTTTATCGGAAGGGACTGCTGCTGGAGATGTACTTTGTATGTATACATATTAGACTGTTGAGACGGAAGTCACAACTTTTACTCAAATGCAGATTATTTGAATTTTATCTCGTCTGTTTTGGAATATATATCGATGGTTTAGGTCGTTAGTGCTTGGCTTTAATTAACTGAAGCGTACTGAACACAGTTCATCATTGAATAGTTAACAAGTATTTGATCTCTTTTCAACGTCTTGGTACAATGATTAACTGTCACATCAACCGACCAGTGGTGCTGTAATGGGCTACTTCGAAATATGCTTTTTCATCTGTTCTATACGTTTTTTTCCACTTAGAGTTTCTTGGACATATATTGCGCATCATGCTCGTCTCCAAATGATCATTTTTATACTTTGTGAGAAATGTAACCCAACCTTTTGTGTTAACTCATGGGTTTGTATATTTTCATTCGCTAATAATGATTTATCTTCCCCGCAATTGTCTGTTCAAAACTGAATCGTGAGCGTGTATTTGCGTGGTTTGTACTGTTAGTGTGGTGCCCCTAGTTTGATAATCCGCTCAGCCCACGTTCCGAGTCCTAATCAATGCAGAACCTGTTTGTGCCAAGTATCTTGTAGATTCCTACTTTGCTCTTATTCGACATTTTTTTTACTATTCCCGCCGCCAGTTTTTTTGATGGACTACATGTCCTGCAAACATTGCTGCACCTGATTCAGATGTTCATCGGTTACATGCTGATGCTCATTGTGATGACCTACAACGTATACATGCTGATCGCGGTCATGGCGGGGTTCACAGTGGGCTACTTAATTTTCGCTCGGCGTCGTCCCTTACTGCTTCGGTCACCGACTTGCTGCCACTAAGCGCCAGTAAAGACTCCACGATTGTATACTCTGCTTTGAATACGTCTCGTTTCATCCAATATTTCCCGTTCATCTTTCTTTCACCCAGTCCTCTTTTTTATGTGCTACTGATAGTCGTCTAGGTGTTCTAATGATGACAATGATTTACCCGCCGACCACAAACTGTGATGTCTCCCGAAATCAGCGTTCTATTTTTGTTTTTCTTGATGTCTATTATAAGTTCGTCAACATTACACGATCTGACAATCTACTTCTTGCGGTCATCTCTCTCTTCCTCATCAAGATTGTCGAAGTGTATTTGTCTGTGTGCATTCCACCATCAACGTGTGTGTGTGATCACACTCGTGTTATGAGCTCTTCCTGCTACCCTATCAAGCTACATTCATCCTTTTGCTGACGAACGCATTTTTGCTTTGTATGTCAGGTCTTATTCAGTCTCATACCACAGCGGTTTTTTAGCGGATATGTTTAGTGGCACTATGTTAGCCACTTTAGATGTGTATGGTTCCTCTATCAACGGACAGCCAGAGCGTTCGTTTGGTTACTTGAGATTATGAGCAAAGTCGTTTTGTCACACTAAAATGACTTGTGTGCATGCAACAATTTTTGCTCTTCTGAGGTTTAGTTTGCGCTCGTTAGATTGAATAAACAGGTCATGTTAGAATGCCTAATTGCCTCTGCTTAGAATGTTCCTTGGACTTAGGATAGCACTTGGCTACAGTGATCGGATATGGGTACTACTCGTTGAGCGGGGATCAGCATATCCTGCGATATAACACCACGTTTCACGTGAGTATCTCTGTTTATTTGAAGCGCACACATAAACATAAACATCGAAATCGGGTGATGTAGGCCATGAGGTGACTCAGTCCTCTTATACCTTATCGACCTCAGAACGTGCTACCGAATATGTCGAACTCAGCCGTTAGTATCAACTGTGAGAAACTCTTCGTTCATTTTAGATGTCAGTGTCAGAATGGCAAAATTGTCCTAGCTAGATGAAATTGAGGTTTGTCATCTTTGATAGTCGTTCGCCTACAGGAAAGAGCCGGTTTGGTGATCTCCCGCGTGTTCAAAAGCACGCAGCTGAAATTACTGTCATTTTCCGAATTTGTTAGACTTTCCCATTCTTAGCCTGGTAGATTCGAAGTCTGTCATAAGAACCTAGTTGATATTATAAGATTTGAAGATGAGACGTTAAATTAGTTGGGCGTGCATGAGTATAGTTTAGCACAAAAATGTTTGAATTTGTACAGCTATTGTCTAACAGTGAAACATTGAAAAAGCAACTTCATGAGGTGGTTTTGGGAATCGAACTTGGCGTGTTCGAAATGATTGTCACTTATCGTACAAGACGGATGTATTTTTGGCAGGCTGCTGCATATCTAACTCACTGTCAAGTGTGATAAAATCCTTTGGGAAGCAGTTAGTCAGTCCATTCCTTTCGCAAAGGCTACTGGAAAATATCCCGTTCATACAACATCATGACGTTAATCTCCATTATATTGTATTTCGTGTATACCTGTGCTGGCTAAGTGGTCTCTTAAATTGCGCGATCCCACAAATGTACTAGTTATTAAATTAGGTTATGGGATGCTTCTTCATTTTTGTTTCCACACACAGCTAGTGATTGTCTTTTGTCCGTGGTAATGGAAACCATGGCTGCAAGATGGCATACCAAAGTGATATTGTTATGTGAATATCACAAGTTCTCAATCACATCTAAAGTGCCATTTAAAATGGTTAGGTTCACTTCTCGAGCCTTGATAAACGCGAATGTAACGGCGGGATTTCATTGTACGTCATCGATAGTTCCTGCCTTGCCGGTACACACGCTGAGGTCTTCTGAGTACTGGTATACCTCCAGCAATACTAATCGAACTTGCCTTACAATGTGAAGTTCCAGTATGAACAGATTAACATGGGGGTAATAAGTTCGCCATTTTCAGACCATCTACTTACACATTGTTTGGGGTTTGCAATTTAACATCAGTAAACCCGGGGCAACCGATTTACAGTGGTTACAAGAGTAGACTGTGGGTCAATGCATCATATACGTAGCAGAGATGCACAAACGATGTGTTGTTGCAACTGTGGTGATAATTAAAAACGGTGACAAAACCATATACTGATCGCCAGAAGCAGCTGTTCATTAGAACCTAGTCCAACGGTTTGTACGTTTTCTTGTAGGTAATTTCGGGTGCCTATTGAAATTTTACACATTCGATTATCGAACGATAGGTACTGTCTGTTGCTAGAACGATCTAGACCACCAGAATGTGTACCATCCTATAGACCTCTCACTCAGCAACACATGTAGAGCCGTTTCGTTATCTTCGACATCGTTGGAGCGCCTCTGGTAAGTTCGAAGTCCATTCATCACGTGTATACAGGAGCGCTTTGCAAAATGCAGTTTTCCAGCATATATAGTACATGGCGCGATGAGTAAATACGGCAGACTACTGATATGATTAACCTGGAAGGCAAACATGGCTACTACTTTGGGGTGCATCCCTTTTGTGTGGTCAATGCAAATGCATAGATCTGACCTACCAGTTTGTACCCTAACCTCAAGGTTGTAACTACATTTTACGCGAACTCCTGATTCCATAGTGACAGGCATGGACAATTTCGATGCCGTTGCTACAGGGACCTTGCTAGGACTTCCACGGGTCCATACACTCATTGGTCACCTTGGACACTGTACAACATTCAACATCAATGGTACGCAACTGTACCGTCATTACGACCACGTACTGATTGTAACACAAGGTGAGAACAAAACAGTCCATGTCCTTGGGATCACAAACAAGCACAGCAAACACCTTTGATCCACAATCGAGCAATAAACAGAGAACTTGCTTCTAGAAGTTCGCTTTTGATAAAAACCCGACGAATCGATCGAAAGTTCAGCCTACCGTGGACACAGTGTTATCGCTATCTTTATTTTACTAGTTTCATGTGATGCTGATATTATAAGGATTGGTTTACACACATTCCTACAAAATGCGATAAATTTACCCTAAGAAAATTCCGACGAGAAGTTGAAACTAATTGGACGCAAAATGAGGATAAAGCAGACATCTTAAAGCGTTCATAACCGAGATCTGATCCGAATTTAATTACATTTCTTCGAGTACACTCAAGGGTGACGATACAGGCGGTTCGTTAAAAATACGTTTGGTAGGAATATTTGCATGTACTTTCAACGTGGCTCGACTTTGGCTTTCGCTATCACCGAATATTCATCCTATCTGTTGGAGCACTTGTCTAGTCACACGAATTCATAAATGTGTTTGGCAAGTATACTGACAGAACAGAGAGAGTTGCGTCAAAGGGTCAAACAGCATATTCCGGTGTGGACCGAAAACAATCATGAATGTGAACACATGACAATCGAAAGTGAATTAGGTGACAGTCAGTGTCATTAACTGCTCCAACATAAACACCGAAATCGGGTGATGTAGGCCATGAGGTGACTCAGTCCTCTCATACCTTATCGGCCACAGAACGTGCTACCGAACTGGCAGGTGTCGTGGTTAAAATAACTGTAAACATTGTTCAAAGTGGTTAGCTAGATCGGTGGTGTAGCCAGAAAACGGCCTACGAGAACGTCGGTCAGAACATTAATTGACAGGTCATAGTATTGAACCCGAAAGTATCCTTCACATTTTGGTGCTTCAAGGAAACTTATATCTAAATAGGTTCATCCAAACGGTTATCATCGGTCGTGTCTCTCTATCCACTAAAGCACAAGGAGGCCAACAGTGACATTGATTATGGATTGAGTACTGAAATGACATAGCAGTCAGTTATTTTAGCCCAATCCGTCCAACGTTCCTCGACTGATAAGAATGCACAGAATGAGTGGACCATCTCACGATCTATCCCTTCTTACTTCAATGCTACGATTTATTCAGAGGAGCTAATGTTTCGAATTTTATCTGAAATCAATTCTGACGGAATGGCTGGTGCCTGTTACGAAGCCTTATACAGAAGATTGTTTCAAATTATGGAGACGATGTTAAGAAATGATGTCCTCTTCTCCGTATGTACAGAAAGACCTCTACATCACAATCCGTCTTCCCTAATGAACTTGGTTTGGTGAATGAAAACATTACCCTATGTTGGGAACAAATATCAATCTAAATACCGCGCGTCACAGCACACGTTTCTGGGACCCATCAGTGTGCTGGTGCGTCATCTGTTGTTTCAACCATTTTGAAATGTGTTCGATAACTTGCTGTCATAGTTGTCCATTTGTTCTGCCTGTGTAAACGTCACTGCAGCTGTAAGTGAACTGGTAAACAACATGCGAGACAGAAGAGTTTGACAAGCTACTTTCGCGATTGCGGAGAACTGGTCCTCTGGTGGTTTGAAATATGCGCAGCCGCATACGTTCGAGCCAGAGCAGACTTTAATTTGTGCTTTATGTCGTTGGCTAAATGGTCGCCTCTGAATGACAAGAATAGGAAAACATCCTTCTTTTGAGCTGTCAGTGTGGGCTCAGTGCTGTTCTTCACAGTATTATGTGCCCCGATGAATTTGTCGGGGTATTCATTTGCTAGTAAAGTTTGTCTCAGCAAATCGTGTTCCATCTGCAGTGTATCAGGGATGCAAATACGCCTGACTCTATGAAACAGTGTCTTAACCAAACCCCGTTTGTATGCAAAAGAAGCAGAGCTGGAAAACTGAAGATATTGACTACCCTATGTCACTATGCGGTGAACTGAGCGTTGTAACGTGCCATCCGCACGTCTACTAATGAGTACATCCAAAAAAGGTGAACTATAATATTCGATTCTACCTCGTGAGATAAAGATAGGTTGGGGTGGATATTAAGAAAGTTGAAAAAGGAGTCAAAATGAGTAACGTATCGTTTGTACAATAACGATTCAGCTATGTAATCCGAGACTTGCCGTTCAATCATTCCTAAAATGTCCGCTAATGTTCAGCCTAACGGACTACCCGGACAATGTGGGGATAAGACATTACAGATGGGACCTATTTACCATAAAGTTGCTCGTTGGCTAGTGGACATTTTGATCCCATCCGTAGTGTTTGAAGGACACCTTCGAATTAGCTGAAATCTTAGAAAACACTTCGGCGAGTAGCCAGATAATGTATTCCATGGATGTTGATTCTCTTTTTACAAATGTTCCTCTTTGTGAAACAGTTGATTTTTTATATGACTTTATCTTGAGTCGGAACTGTGATATAGGTTTTCCACTTGAATACCTCAAACATCTTATTTTGTTATGTACAGAAAACATTCATTTCGAATTTGAAAGACTTGCTTACAAATAGATAGACGGTGTAGCTATGGGTAATCCGTTAGGCTCAACACTAACGGACATCTTAGGAATGATTGAGCGGCAAGTCTCGGATTACACAGCCAGCATATCAGCGTGAAGGCGCCATGGCTATCTGTGATGGAAGTAGAACAGTCAAATACTTTTTATACTTTCCTAAACAATCTAGCCAATGTAAAGGCTATTCGAACAAAATTCTACCTACAATACAATTAGTGCGATGGTAACGGAAACGGTAGGTTGTCCGTCTATTTATGAGAGAGAGGTTGGTAACAAACAGAGCAGTTGCGTAATTTTTCCCTAGGATGTATTCGTGGTAATCCAGTTGCTCTCAACTTGGCACGTCCATAAGCGTCTGCCCAGAGTTCGTGCGTACGCATCTCCCACAACTTCCGTATTTTCATTAAGGTGACAATATGGTTGAAGTTTATTTTCGTAGAATTACTGCCAGAGATGAATCCCATCCTAAGAAAAACAATGCCGTTTTGCTCAAAACCAAACGTAAGTACACCATGCCTTGAATGATTCAAATAACTCTGACAAACCGGATTGCAATCGTGTGCCGACCTCTCCACGTTTTCATCAGATCTGTTACACATGTAATCTAAGAAAAGGGGTTTCACTTGGAGTGAATTGAACCATAGAAGCACGCAATGCTTCCAGAAAATGTAACTGGATCCACATAACGTAAAAAAAAACGGAAATTGGTTTATGCAAAGAAAGCTAGTGGTGTACAGCAATTTCTAATAACCCAAAGTTCTGTTTTTTTTTTGTAAGTTGTATTATTGTTAAGACTTGTTTCGAGAAAACACCGACATCTAGTACTTGGTTACACTAGGTTGCTTGACGTACAAAAACTCATAAACGATTCGGTTACCTAGATCTAAATATTCCTGTAAGATTACCTGTCGAAATACTGACTCGCGTGTCACAAGTCAATAGAACCTAGTGCACAAATCCACACTATGTTCTCCTCTTTTTAACTCTGTATAACTAAGCATAATAGATGGACAAGGAATTACAAAGTGTACTCGCTAACCTTGTTCTCAATGACACTACTCTGACGAAGACAGACTTTGGAGAACCGACGGACTGTGAATTAGACTTTACATTGTGATTTTTCCTTTCCTTCTAAGCTGAAACTTTTTGTAAATAAGATTTTTCAACCAACCTATTATCCAAAGTTCACAGTGCTGCACAAGGCAAACAACATTCGTCAGCATTTTTAACAAATTAACACTTAGTCATGACTACATACCTCCGTCGTTGTGGACATCGATCTAGCACTTACCCTCTCAATAATTAGTCTGATGCTCAAATTGCAAAGACACGGATTGACATTACAGGTCGTGGCATGTAATGCTTTACTATAGGTTATGAGTGCTCTAATCGTAACGTTGTGAGCTGACAGAAATTACGTATACCCTTAGACTTGCAAACAGTTGACGGATACAATTCCATTCACTACGTCATTTAAAATGATCGGTTCTCTTCGTAAGTTGAGATGTAGCCATGAGAAGACGAACATCAGTAGATGCAAAGATATATTACACACAATGTCGGTTTAAGACGGCTAACAGTGACTCCTCGTGAAACAAGGATTTGGATAATCCATTATAATCTTTAATGTCGAGTCGTGATTAATCCGATTACCTGTGGCCAATATGTGACTGGCGGTTGAAGAAAGTGGAGGTATGCAAGAATCCGGGACGAACGAATTAGGCTGCACTGCCACGCTCTGAGTCCGTTTTAACAAACGGTCCCTCATTCCAGAGTTCAGGCGCCTGTTAATTTTGCCGACGTGAGTTTCACTACACCTACACGAAAATCGACAAATTGTGTGAATTGATGTTAACAGATTTCTATTTCTTAAATGAAGACTTCGACCAACGACTACGATTTTAGGCGTACTATGGGTTCGTTCGATCGTTGCTAAGATGCATTATCATCGTTGAGTGACAGGACAATGTAGGCTTTCGCTTGTCCTATCGTGATGACCATGTCCGCTGTTGTCTATTGGCAGCTACGTCTATCACTGAACCTCGTTGAACATCCACTACCTCGCAACATAACGATGAGCTACAGCACGTCAGCTGAATGATCTAAATAGGAAAACCGTTGTCCAGCGCGAGGAAACAGTGTTTTAGGTAATGCTTATTTGTTACCCCTCAGTGTAAATTTGATAAATGTACAGTTCGGGCTGGCTTCCAACACACAGACCCGATTAGTTATTGGTCATCCCAACAGATGATGAACATGTCCAGGAAATACGTACAGCAAATAACTCAAAGTGTAGAATTATTCGGTATTTCACGCGTTTCTTTTAAACATTTTGCCGACATGTTGCGACTAACTTTTAACCTTCATTGTGAACAACACCCTTCACTCCTCACTTCACATATCCTCAACTGTTCCCTGTAAACATCTGCGGCATGGGAAGATTGATCTGATTTTAACAAGACAACGTCCTTAGCACTCAATTCATCTGCAGATCCAATAGGATGAGCAGTGATACCATATTCGTCTCTAGTCAGTCATAATTTTAAACAAAATTGGACCATGTCGATCAGCCTTTGTTTTAAACCAATTTTAACTGTTCAATTTCATAGTAGCGAAAGCTAACAATTGGTCACAGATTCTCAAACCGCTTACCTATTGTCTAAGCTATCCGGGTCAACGTTATAACCAAGTCCTAATGGTGATGTCTTCATCCACAGCCTAGTAAATAGCACTTGTTAAAATATCGATGGCATGTTTTTCTCCTCATTAAGTTGCAAAGGTATTCAAAACACTATATCTTTGTTCGATCAACAATCGTTTTACAAAAGAATACTAAAGCAATACTGTAAAAAAGCGAAGAATTCCTCTCGGCAGATAAATATTCGTTTGACGTGAATCCACTATAAGTAACTATAAAATCACAATATGAGCGTTGATAATGCGTTGTTTAGGTGCCCCCCACCCCTTGCTGGAATTTTCGTCAATTTGGACGAACAATTCGACGTTCATTTTACGGTCAGATTTTCGGATGCGCGGTACTCGTTGTTTGTACAGAAAACCTAATAAAACAGAAGGAAATTGTGACAGTCAGAACGCAGAGGGAATAACGATTCTTCAAAGTCGATTCGATGACCAGCCTCAGAAGGTGTGTATAATTTCACACAAGTGGACCATAATCATTCCAAATTGAGTCCACGAAACAGAAGATCGTAATAGAAAAGCAGCCGTCATTGTGGACGACTGTCATAAGAGTATGAATTCTGAATCGGCAGTTCTAACCAAATAGTGTAAACGCGCCTGTTTAGGCAAAAATAGTCCAACAGTAAGCAGTAATTACGCCAGCTATCGTGAAAAACTTGAATAATTCCGCCTGCAATCGACGGACGTGTGCGCTGAGGTTGAAATCCGATTTCAGAATATAGAGGCACACATTACTGAACAGGACGTGCAAATGTGAGAGAAGAGCAAGTGAATTATGAAAAAGAACTCAAAAACGAAGATCACAAATGTTACCACACCACAGCTTGGAAGCGTACTATCAGGAATGGGCGCAAACAGGACAAGTAATTGTTCCGTCGGCAGTTTTTAGACATGACTTGTGACAGACATGACTGCAACGAAAGACGACACACGGTTGTTTTCGCGCCTCGGCATCGTCAGCGATATGTGGTTCATTCCGCGTTTTAACTGAGCTCTGTAGTTGTGAAATTCGTCGCGCAGGGTGACAACACAGATTGCATTGTATTGGCGATATGTTATTGGAATCCACGCGCACACCACGAGCCTGAGTTTCCAGTAATCGGATAAATAACTTATGCACGTCTGAGCGCAAGATACGCTGACAATCTTGCTGAAGTTCCAATTGAAGCTATGCGTACACGAAACAATTAAACACAGTAGAACGTTTGACAGAGAAACAGTATTCATGGGGGGAGTACAACACCAGAAACGAACAGACTTAGTAGTGTGTTCAAAAGTGCAAAACTAAAAGGCAGCAGATGAAACAAGGGAATTCATGTAAGAGCGTGAAATGTTCATGAGATTTCTGCAGTGACAGAACGCACTTCATTCAAACCGATTCAACCGCACAATAACCACAATCAAAATTTTTGAAAGAGTGAGACAAAATGCTTCATAATCCATTACTCATGGATAATAACCAGTTTCCAGGTCTCACAATTAGAACAGCACAAATGTGACTAAGGTTTTCAATAGCACTTATTAATCGATGGGATACAGAATCAGACGGACAAGATTTGAGCAGATTATCATTTCAATCTCATATTAATTGAAGCTAGATGAAATATGTGTCGGCTATATGTTCGCAGCAATGTGAAATAAGCGATATTGGAACTGGCCGATATACAAACGATTTTAAGTGTATAGCGAACCATATAGACATAGAACAGGGTCAGCGCATGTGCACGTAGGTGTCAATTAATTCACATTAGAAGTAGCCAGCCCAAGTACCGTGGTATGCAACGTCGAAAATGATTTCCGGAGGTGAAATGCGAGCCAAGTAAGCGATACCACATAAAAGTTTCCGTACCAAAAACGTCCTTGGGTCAGTCATTATTAAATAAATGGAAATTATGTACAAATACAAATTAAGGGAATATCCAAGCTTGCATCGCGCTATCTGTTAAAATGGATATGTCATTTTAAGCTGTCACAAAAAAGACCAGATTTATAATCAAACAGGCTGAAGATGCAGTAACACTAGTCCTGCTCTCAAAGATGACCAGTATCTCTGTACGTTCAGAGAGGATCGAAAGCACATGACCAACATTTGCCAGTGATTCTGTCAATTTTCTTGCGGAAGGAAAATACGCTTCAAGTCACACCAAGAGCATATGCTTGAAAAAATATGGACAGGATCGTTTACACACTTCAGCCTGCAGTTGTGTCAAGTGCAATTTCCTCATGTAGATTTGATACATTTTCACACGTGTACTGACAGAGTATTCATTCGCCAAAAGTGCACATACCAATCTACTGTTGTTGTCGGGACCATAGTCGTTATCGTTTGTTTTGCCGTTACGAAATGGCAACCATTCATTGAATCATTATTTCTCACTTGACACTACATACCACCCTCACATCACTTAGCACAATTCTACTGAGCTTGGTATGCTGACCGACAGAGATCAGTAATTAGGTGATCGACTATAAGCTAAACCGATGAGTTACAAATTCAATGAACGATTGAATGATGGTGTAAGAATACCCATAATAAATAATTAGCAGTGATTCGGCCCATGTACACGAGACGACACGTAGTAAATTGGGATAAGCTGATCATGAGTGATCGTTGCGCTAATGCTCTTATCAACAAAACCTATCGTGAAACTCTCTTCAAACATGATTCGACTGGAAAAACGGACATCTTCAGACTATAACTCCTTGTCTACCAAAATGGTCGTTTGTGCCGTATTACAACAGTGGCTGTTTTCTTTTGAGTGCTTGTTTATAATCTCGGAAACCACCGCGATCAAATGTTTCTCATGATTGTGAAACCGAAAACAAACCTGCATCAGAGAATGACGTTTCTAAAGGCAGACTGAACAAAAACACAAAATGAAGCTTATGTACAAAACAGAAAGAAGAAGCGCATAATAAGCTTAATTGAAAATGCATCAAAACTGCGGAGGAGAATACAAATGATGCCTTTTATGTTAAACTCATGGTACATATCTCGATCTTTTTTGTCTACCGTTATATGTTGCTAAAGGCTACGATTATTTAGAAGGAACTCAGAGAAGTGAGATGCAAAAGTGATGAGTAGAATAATCACTGATTTTATTTAAGCGGTGCCTGAAGAACAAGTACAAAGAAACCGGCGTCCGCACACAAAAGTCCGGCTAACCGAAAATGAAAAGCCTACACTTTGTATATAGTGTTATGACCTTAGCCTGTTTTATTTTTGCTTGGATTGAGTCAGATAGATCAACCTGACTGGCTGACTAATAGTCTAGTCAAATGGATGTTTATGTGTTTATCAAATTAAAATAAAACTGGAGCCTATACCCACTGTATGGTTGCTTCATTTCAGACACATTTTCCCAAGTGCGTAGAAACGTTCCCATCCATATGAACATTTGCAACAGCGCAACCGCGTGGAAAGACAAGATATTTCTTAGTCAGCTAAACAACAACAACACACCTCCAACAGTGTAACTCATAAAGCAGCTTAAATGCACAGAAGGACTTTTCCCATTACAGCGCACTTATCGATCACAAGTCAGAAAACCAGTGCTCGATCGTCACTCATCATCGGAATGAATGCATACAATTCACAAACCGGGAAATATTCCGAAGGTTTATTGGTCTACTTATCTACCGAAAAACAATTCACCAACACATTTCGATTCCTTTGGTCATATTGTGAATACCATTCGATACCTGAATCGGTAGGTAAATGGCATGAAGTCTGTTGCATTTTGTTTCCGCGGTTGCCATACATCTGTGAATCACGAGCACGTGATGTGATTACTTTACTGAAATCAAATCTTTGTGTACGCAAAATCTAGAAGTGACCGGTCATGTACAGCTTCAAATGGAATATTTATATTGTGGCTTCTAACTGGCGAACATGGACAAATTGAGTGAAGCTGTCACGCACGGACAATCAGTTTCCAAAGACATTGCTGCAATGATGATAAATAAGAACCGCCGGAAACGTTGACTACGTAGGAGACAGGTGGGATATAAACGTACATAATGACCACTTTTGTTGATAACACGACCGCTGGGTACCACAAGTAAACAACTTCAAACATTTAAAGAAAAAAGAATGAGGAGAAAGATAAATCTGACGAAACTGACTTTATAATTCCGCAAAAGCGTGACCAATGAGCCCTTCAGACCTGGAATCGACATGTCGGGTGAGATTTTACGCAGGAGTAGACGAGGATCAAGGCCTTCCGAGCCAGCATGTTGTAATAGAGCACAGATAAAAGCTGGTTTGTCCACTGCGAACAGAACCACTTGTTGCCATAGCTCGCCGGCATTCTCATCACCCTCCGTCTCGTTCGGGTCCGGCCCGTCCAGTGGGACACCATAAATGGATTTTGTGAGTGGTGCACCACGTACCTTCCCAAAGTCCGAACGCGCGGTGTCTTCTTCACAACAATAAGCGATCGCAGCTGCCGCCGCAGCAGACTGACGTTCCTCCAAAGTGATCGTAGACTCTCCGTTAGGGCCAGAAGACAACTCACCGCCCTAGAATGAAGAAATATGCACGAACGTGCTAGGAACTTAGGCAGAAGTGTAAAAACGACGGATACGGTTCACATATCACATCGATAAAACATGACTAGGGCGTTATTGTGGATGGAACTGATCGCAATGCGCGCAACCTAAGAACACAACCAAGCGAGAACTAACTGGACAACAAACACACAACAGTGCCAGTTAGCCGACTCTAGATTACGCTGAAACGGAACGAATCAATCGTTAACGTGATCGATACAGCAATCTGCGTCGACCAGAGCACAACATTAGTTCATTTATAACGGTCATGAGTCTGACCAAAGTGTACTGTGGCTCGAGCCGTGATTCATCATAACAGTAACAAAAGAATTTATAAAATGAATAAGCTCAGACGAAACAACACCAAACAGAACTGTCATAAGTGCATGTACGCCACTGACAGCCGCACAGTTCCATCGGATAGCATTTCTAACTAGTGATTTGGGTAATCACGAGGATTCCAACCGGACGAGCGATATTTACGCACTTCACATAATGAAACAGTCAGGGCAGTCATATTTTGCGAACAAGTCGTGGCTTGACCACCCAGCGAAATTGACTGACCGGGAAACAAAGCCCGATGCGGAAAACGCTCAGCCAGCAGGCACAATATGTAACCCGAGCATCGCAAATGATGCAACTTGATTACTCAACTAAGCAATCGCATATCCCGAGCATTCCGAAATAGGCGCTAGCGAACGGCCGTGTTTCTCATACTATCATCCCATCTGATAAGGGCTAAGTAACAGAAACAATGATGGTCAGACATAGAAAATCTGCTGATAACTTCGTTCTGAGCAGGTCACGTTTCTGTGCCACAAAGCAAAACAGGGTTTACGACGAACAGTCTGACAGTTCCCGCACCGGGAGTTGCGTAGGTTAAGGCTGTCCACCTTCATTATTTTCATTCAATTTTGTGATGGACGATATAATGGAGAACTGTCTGCGACACTCACAAGATACCGTAATAGACCTTTTACCTGATGGCAAACTGATTGATGTTGATTATAAGGACGACAAGGTGTTGCTGTTTGACAACTTTCAAGCAGCACAAACAACGCTAAACGTTATTTCGTCTTCTGCTGAATGCTTCAGAATGTGCTTGGTAGTCCTAAAATGCAAAATGCTTCTGCAAGATTGCCGTAATTACGTAGATTTAATGTTAGATAATGAAGCCATGGAAGTTGTTGACCGGTTTGTACACATTGGAAGCTGCATCAGCGGTGATGGCGGTGCAGAGAATGAAATAGAGGCGCGTATCTCTGAGGCTACAGCAGCGCTCGTTAATCCGTGTTATACACAGATGCTTCAACCTATCTGAGCAATGGTCCCATGATAATCAGTAAAAATCACGCTGATCAATACAGTCGATCTACAGGAAAAGGTGGTTTGTCTCATATGGTCAGTTTATGACGGTTACTTTCTAATGGATTGTGTTCGGCCGTTCACTCAAATCTGAAACACTTATCCATTACCAGCAGAATGAATACAGGCAACCAGGAGGAAAACGTTCGGACAAAAACGCGCACCTGAGTCATTATGAGCTGCAACGCGTCGTGTCGTCGACCAACACGAGTGAGTAGATAAACAGTCTCCGGAACTAGCTTGGCTTGTTCGCAGATAGTGAGTGCATCGCTTAACTGATAGGAATCTGTGGACCGCAATAACGGCAGCAGCTTGTCACGACCAAATCGGGTACACAGCCGGATAAGAAGAGTTATATACGGATGGACTAGTTTTGGGTAACGATGATAGACACTGTCCAGATACTGCAAAAGAGAAAACAGAGGGAAGACTGTAGCAGACCATCAAACAACACGAGGAGGCAATGGTGTAGGTATTAAGCAGAGTACGATTAATCAGCTGCCGTGCTCATCAAGTTCACATTAACTGACTGAACAACCCATTCGAGGCGGCTGACGAAATGTGTAAATATAACTGTTTCGTTCGTTTCAGTTCTGAAACCATTCAAAAAGAACGACAGAAAAATGCAGAGAAAAATACCATGGGGGACAAAAAGAAAGTGTACATCGAATTCCTAAACCAAGGAAGTAATGTAATGTGACATGTTATACATCAATTGCTGACGACTGCAATAACGAAATCTCAGATTTTTTCAACTCACGTTGTATTGATCAAGTTGTCTGATTGTGAAAAACACAACACCGGTAGAACTCCTTGACGCAATACCACTGGACAGTATAAATAGTTGTCAGTTCAGATGGTAATCGAGCAACTTGGTTGATTCACTAGATGCACAAGGACTTCCGAATTCGTCCTACATAATGGACGAAATCAGATGTTTGTACGTAATCTGTTATTTGTTATTAACGCATGTCTGGCACACACTGATGCCCACTAGATCGTACATGTAATATGCCAACTAATACTGATGATGACAATCGTATGATCGCAAGTTGATCAAACTAAACCCATTTCACTGCGTGTCAAACAAATGCAGGTGTGTGGGCTGATAAGTGAATTACGGTTCAATTTCCATGGATGGGATATTGTGAGTTTGTCCCTTGCTGCAATTCAAAGATTTGACAAGGTCAACAAATTGTTTCACCAGATTGTACAGGCGATACACACCATTTATCGAAGGACAGTAACTAATTTCGTAGAAATATAGTAAAAAAACACTTGACGGAGTTATCCCATGTGCTCTCACTTTTACCCACACACGTGACGAAATATGACAAACTTGTGTTCAGGACGTTCATTTAAAGATATCCAAGATGGAAACAACCATTATTTTGAACACTTCAAAGAATGAACATGACCCAGATAGCACTGAATATATAAAACTGTACTACCTTCTGTAAGGTTCCAGTCAAATGTCATTATTCCCGTGTCTGTAAAACCCTCTTTGATTGGTGGTGAAATTCGGTGAGCCACGCTGGATGTTGGATCCAAAATCACCGAGGACGTAAGCGTAAATTAAGTCATTCATCTGTCAGCTGATGGAGACATGTACGACGCGACACTTGAATCGATTGGCTGAACAATAACCCAGACTATTCAACCGTTTTTTTGCAGAGCATAAGTTAAACTAAGCGGCGAAGCGGTCACCACAAACGGCTGTAACACTATCTGACATTCCATAGCTTCAACATCTAGGTCATATCTAGCAGAACGCCATCCTGTCTGCCCTCAAAATTCGTACTTTATTAAACATCAACTTATCCGCATGGACTGTGACCTCCCCTAAACAAAACCTAAGAAGCACATTGTGGTGATCGCAGGCTACGGGCTAGCAGTTAGCGGATGACAACACTTCATAGACATGTGTCCATCGAGTGGAACGACTCCACTACAGCCAACCAAGAGTATCCTACTCAATTTGCTGTCACTAGTCTGATTACTATCAAATAGGTGAGCCCTCAGAGACTCAAACATCAGGAGGATATGGGGTGATTGTCATATCTCACATCCCTTAACCAGTTGCATTACGTACTACCATCTATAGAAGTGGGCGTGACAGGAAGTACAATGACCTTGCAATTGTATCCACAGCTCGCGATCTTTTACTTCTATTGCGTTGAGCATACTACTGGGATCGGGCTGGTTCATTATCTATTACTATTCTTACAAGATCGACTATCACACACATTCACTAAATTTTGGGTCAAATCATGGTGATGACGAAGCCATTCCAGAACATTCCCTGAAACTTAACAGAGAAGTCGAGAACCATTGGCAACTCCCTCAGTGTTACTTTGAACTGGATAATGTAGCAGATACATATGTAGTAGGCGATTCTTTTG
Organism: Paragonimus heterotremus; assembly: GCA_013368495.1. Classification (NCBI taxonomy): domain Eukaryota; kingdom Metazoa; phylum Platyhelminthes; class Trematoda; order Plagiorchiida; family Troglotrematidae; genus Paragonimus; species Paragonimus heterotremus. The sequence continues at coordinate 59,445 of LUCH01001643.1, forward strand.
CGACTGCTTTCATTTTGGTATCCTGATGTGACCATGGGTAAAGTGACGCTGGGCAGTCGCAGAATAAGCAGAGAGTAAATGCGGATTTCTTTTGAATCACCTTTTGGAATACAACGTACGTTTAAGGACCGTGACACAATTACTGTTGAACCATATCTTTCGCATTACTAGCACTTCAAAATAATCGTCAAACCTCAAATTCATCCAACATGCCATAGAGAACAATCAATAGTCAACGTTTTTATTCGAATGCACGTCGGTAAAGTACATCTGGTGTAGCTGGCGGATCTGTTCGATTAATAATCAGTCGTTTTATGGTATAACAGCGATGGAAACACGCCGACTTGCACTGCCGACATTCAGTTCTAGTATGGTCAAGCCCAACAGGGTCCTGATTGTAAACGACTGCTTGCAACCAGTGGGCTTCAAGTACGTCATATCCACTAAGGACAGCAACCAAACCTATTCCAACCTGCCGTGAACAGTACATCATTCAAAGGAGGCCATTCACGCGCCTTCTTAGCCACCGAGGCGGCTGGAGCGGAAATAATGACACGCGCCACGCAGTATGTTCTCTCAATGTGGGTTAGCTCGGGATCATCCCGTTTGGATATTTACGAATCAGCATGAGACTCAGACATCTTTGTCAAAGTATTAATTTGCAGAGAGAGAAGGGTGAATTTAACATGTAGTCGTCTAAACACATCCTCACAATCCATAGCGGTGTTAACTCAGCTGTACGAAAGCGTTTGACTGTTCAACTATCGATGAGGTCCGATCAATCGGACAGGGGTAACATCAAGTAATATATTATTCAGCAACGTTGGTGTGGTGTTGTAACATATCTGTTGCTAATTCTTTTGATGTTCACGAAAAATTTGATTATAGGAGGCTAACCGAGGCTGGGGAGAAAATGACTAAGTTCTCAACGTCTCATTATGATTAGTATCGTGTGAAGTAGATGTGTTTTAATTTACCTCAAGCTCCTGAGGATTAGTATGAGCTTTTAGACATTGAAGAATAAGACGCCGGCAGTAACAGTCAACTGTTGGGCGATCGGAATTCCCCTTGTTTCACGATAGCTTTTCTAGCCTCCTTCTTCGGTAACCACAAGACAGTAGTGTTACACTTATACATATACTGTCTACACATGAATTCGTGTCTTACTCCTGAAATGCATCTACACAGTTAGAAGTGCAATATGTAACCTTACGAAGTAAACTGCTTTTGTCCGGCTCTTCCGCTTTGACCCGTAAGTTATGGCTGGACATGCAAAGACCGATATTCTGGTTGGTATAATCTGCGGATCAAAACCACACACAATTCTGACGAAAATGCTTAGGTTACAGAGATCAGGAAGAACAACTGCTAAACTATAGAACACAATATGCACAAAGTACAAGTCGGCCTCACGTGTGCAAACTTTGACCCCAACGAAGACAGAGTACAGTGAATAAGTAGATGTATTTCGTTTTGTTCCCATTCGGTACCGACATTCTCGGCCAAAGTACAACAACAAAATAGTTTACACAGTTGACATTTGAAAGTTTATACAAAATGATACATGTATGAGAATTGGTGCAAGTTGTAGTGAAATTACAGATGTTGCCTTCAATGTTTAAATCTAAAACTTTAAAGCTGATCATCTAATTGTCAAAAGTCGATAACGGCGCTCTGTTGGAACAGAAAACATTCAAACGTCTACCCGTCTTGCGCAGTGAATGTATCTATGTAGCAAACAAATGCTGGAATTTATTCAAATGTCTAATGCAACGTTCTTCCATGAAATTCTACTAGCGAAGAAGAATTTCAGCAGTAAGAATGGGAAACGAGATTGGTCCTACTTACAATAATGATCAACACACAAAAGCATTTAAATATACTGCTGACCAATCCCAAACAAATTCAGACAGACAAACAAAAGCATGAAAAACTAATGTCGTCGTCACTAATAGTTACAAATATACAAACAAGATATGTCAATTCAAAAAGTGTACGACAGAAAATAATACGGTGATCACAAACGAAATTTAGTTCAAAATATTATTTTTACTACCAATCAGCTTACGGCAACTCAAGTGTTAGCTATTTCAACAGTTATTTTGAACAGGGAAGGAGAAAGAAAGTCTTCACGTTCCGGCTATCCGTACAACCTGAGGTTCAAAACAGACATCTCATTTCTCAACATTACAGATTAACAGGCAGCAGCGTTCGAAACAGAAAAATTCTTACAACAAAGAAATCGATACATCTATAAACATTAACTGTTAGTGATCGTTTTACAAACATTTTTCAAATATAGTGTTCAATAAATAAACAATGAGGTCACGTGATAAGTAAGGAGAAAGTGAGTCGTGAAGTTAATGGTAACTGTTCTCGAGGCCTTCAAAATCGTATCCAAGATAACCTCAAAAGCGCGGTTTAATCAACACATTAAAATAAATTTCAAATGAAACAATAATTTAAAAAAATACTTCCAGAAAACTACAGAAACTGGGTGAGTTGCAAAAATACCAGAAGGATCATAAAGAATTCCCTGTTCCTGTCAAATATTCCTTACAGCTTTAACTAAATTAGTAAACAACAGACTCAGTATTGAGTGTAGGGCGATAGAATTCAATTGCTGCCAGAAGACTGTGAAGAACGACATAGAACCTATACAACGATGGTCGTATGATTCACTGGATGTTGCATTTGTCCAAATGATACTCAAGTAACACGCAATATTTCGGTCAGCGATAAAAACCGGTAAACGAAATACAACAGTTCCACAGTGATAATCTAATCGTATATACGTTGGTCGTGGGTATACAACTGCAGCAGACAATATCACACGGTAGTGGACTGTGTACAAGATGATTATCATAGAATCAAACCAGATGGAAAAACGACCATCGAAACCGAGTTTTAGTACGTGAGTCTCAGTGCAATGTGACTGTTCGATATTGGGATAACAACGGATATAACGCTAATAGTATACCAGGAAAATGAGCAGCATGGAAGTTACATATAACTATAAAATGCTCAGAGTCGGTTCGTAGATCACCAGTTGCTTTAATTAACAAGGGAACTCTCACACATACGAATGAACTTCAGCTATTCTGACCAGATAGCCCAGCAGATAACAAAACGCCGGCCAAAAACTACATGAAGAACGTAAACACCATCATGTGAAATGTACGCTTAAGAATCGTCTCGTCCGCCCATTTCCATTGAATATGCGAAATGAAGTACAAACACTTTTACATATGAAAGTAATGATAAAAGATACGGATGTAGATATGAGGTGGAAACAAAGAATGAGAAGGAAGAAGTAGGAACAAGAAGAGTATTCGGTCTAGGTTACGTAATACCAACGTAGCGATAGATTTACAACCATCCGTTTTTGAATACACAAACGATAGTTTCACATGGTGTATAGCAAGCGCATCGGAAAAACCCGAAACGTGTTTTTTCACTGTCTGACGAATAACAGAATGCTTTCACGGGATCTACTTGATGGCTAGATTCCTGTTAAAGTTTTGTAATTGTGTACCGAAAAGGCGTCCGATAAAGCACAATCTTTATTGTCTAACTCGCTGGTTGCTGTGTCACACGCGCGCTTACGTTTATGAATCGGAATTCCGGTCCACAACACACGCCCGGTTTCCGCTCACACGTTGTGTGCATTTCTGCTCGGTTTATGTGTGTGATCAACGCCTTTTGTCGGGGAGTTTTATGCCTGCAATTCCTTGTCCGTTAGTCCGATCTCGTTGGGCGGTGACTCGTCCTGTCGTTCGTGTGGCCCACAATCTATCCACTATGGGCCTTGGTCGTATTTCACGACCGTGTCCAGATATTCCTCTAAGTGTTAGAATAATCGTGCCACTGATCTAGTAATCTATTCCATTTCGCCTGCCATGTCTCGTCCGGGTCGTCCGTGTTGTTCGCAAACCGAGTTTTGTGAGTTTTTAGACTTGCCTTGCCGCCGGGTGGCGACGTTCCGCCGAAATTTGGAATACTCGCACCTCTGGTTTGGTAATCCATTACAATTGCATTCTTTGCAGTTCCACTTTCGGCACTCAGAAGCCATTTGAGGAGGTGCTCTGGGATCTGAGTGTGCGGTGCCCTCATTGTGTGATCAACGTACTGCGAACCGCACACACAGGTAAATTCATAGTGTTTGATTAGGCCAGCTTGGGAACCGGATCCTTTCCCGGAGTAGATGAAATGCGAGTTGTTCGATACAATAATACGAGTCTGGCTGAAGTAGAAGCGTGATTTAGTGTGTTTTCATCTTCTGTTCCATAAAGACTGTTACAGCGTCTGGTTTGAAGTGTAAGGATATGAGCACAGGTTTCTGTGGTACCGCTGAAAAGAGCGGACAAGACGATCCTTAAGCATACATCCTACATAACGATCTCTACATTCTTTAAGTTTATTTGAAAACAACAGGGGTTCAAAAAAACTACATGGAGAGGCAACTGACGCAGCGAGATCTAACCAGCTAGTCAATCAGCTTCGACGGCCTATGAACTACTGTTACGGTCGAATTCGGATCGGTGACGTTTTAGCCGCTTTCCCATAACGTCGCAGTTTACATTTTACACACTGAATAGTTGGGTGCTGTTTGTGAAACGATTTCAAATAGTCAACGGTTGCTAACAACTTGGTCAACTAAAGTCCTAACGTTGTGGCCGCAAAAGATGCTTGGCTTAATAAGTTTCTCACTTCTAGACATCGGCTACAAGGTATGCGAAAATACACAATCAGGAATACAAACATTGTTTTACACAACTGACGTATATGCATACCCGCTGGTGGCAGTGCACGGCCAATTTTTGTTGATACGTCCTGCACACGTTTCCAGCTCCTTATCTTCTCGGCGGTGAGAACCGCCTTTTAATTTTCGCGCGTTCCACTCGTGCCATACTGACCATTAGTGATTCCGTACACTACACAACAATGATAGTATCACACTGAGTTGACTACAGTACTCCTGGTACATGGTTTTAGTCGATAAGGTACTCAACTTCTAACGATAACTATTCTACAATTATGAGTCAATTCCCAAGGGTCGCAGATCCTCCTTATCTGATCAAAATGCTAATCATTCAGCGTTCGAACTTCGCGTCAGATAACGTAGTCGGGAGTTCTGGACTAGCTGCACTAAATACTTGATTATGTTCCAACTTCCATGTTGGTAGTAGGTTAAAGGTTACTAAAACCCGTGATCAGACAATGGCTAGGACAAAGGACAGCCTCGGAGACGGAATAAATTGAACGCAAGCATAGGCTGCTGCTTATCCAAAAGAGGTGGCATGTACTTTATCACTGTGTCGAAAAAAAATCAAAAAAGAATATGAGTGGCACCAAACAATCTCATTGTGTTAGAAGAGTAACATACTTTTTGTAGAAGAACAACGGTGTAACATTAACGAATGCGACTGGGCGACAGGTTTGTTGTTTGGCCCGTTCACTATCACCTTCCGAGATCCTGATTCGAGTAATTCGGCTATTTGAATGTGACACGCATTCAAACAAATTTTTTAATCACCACTTCCTACGAACAAATTTGATAGAGCAACTAAACGTCATTTTGACTGGATGAGTCGATCGACAATAGATGCGCTCGCAACAGTTTGTGTATGAGCTGAACGTTGCAGAATCGGCAAACAACACTAATCCAATCGCATTGCACAAGATAAGGACGGTTTACTCGCAAACTGTAGACCTTTAAGAGCTGGCCGAATCAGAGAACCAGCCGATAGATGATGAAGCTCACAGCCAATGTATTAAAGTATACACTAAAGTTTTACGACAGGAGTATTTCGTTTGTACCTCTAATCAAGATAAACGAGAGTTCAAAGTTAACGGTGATGTTATGAAGGATTTTAACTGCATGCGACCTGTTGGGAGAGGAATTGTACAAAAAAGAACCAAGCAGCTTCCGGTCGATCTTGCAGCCTGTTGAAGACTCGGTCGCCAGTTTGAATAGCACGTGCTGGGTAAAAGAAAGGTTAATGACCAGTTTGGTGTATCTGTCATATTACTGTTGATGTGGAAGCTATTAACGAGCATATTGTATTTCCCATCCCTTATATATCAGAGTCCAAACGATACTGAGAGAGTTCCTCGGGTAAAATACAGCGAACTGTTAGGATACTCTTTGACATCATGTCATGTACAGCTGAGACCGCTTCCAAATTAGCTGACATGTTACCTCAGTTATCCAGTAAACTACAGAAATGTGAGATTGAGTTCGATCAAATGAACTACACCTTTGACGTGACTTTACAAGCTATATTCAAACCGATCGATCAGCCTTCAGGGACCCATGAAAATTAAATGGGCAGGAACGGTGAAGAAGCTGAGACCGAGGTCGTCAGCCAACGTTCGCAGACCTGAGAGAATTCGTTTTGGAAATCCTTTGAAATTGTTTTAAACATATAACTTGGGCGTACGAAGAAAAATCGAAATGTCACTAAACTTATCGCATAAAGATAAAATGGCGAAAATCTACATATTAACTTTTATTATGTGTTGAAGTGAAGTTTGTCAGTAGAGAACGTCGATATTTACTGTACAAGAGTGAACACGGTTTAAATCCTACAGAAACGCATTTGCCAGACTAAAATATGTTTCAACTATTTAAAAATTAGTAGCAGCAATGTAAATATACCGTTGTGCCCCCTATCAGTTTTTCCACGTATTGATGGTCCTCAAAGATGCTGAAGCAATTTCAGTGAAGCCGTGTCACTGTGATGCAGATAACGTAGAACCGAAGGGAGAGCCCATCGTGTTGTACAGGTCCGATAAGAAAATGACAGCACGGATATTAGAACCTGTGCAATGTTCATACACCACCCTAATGTGTGGTGGTAGGATTGAAAAAACTTAGGGTGAAGACTTCGCAATCGAACCAAAATATTACGAGGGTAAATAGGAGTCGCGCCCAAGAGAGGTCAAACGGTAAATTCAAAGTGTATACATTGGGGGATGCTAAGTGGATCTTAGTCGATTGAAAACCTGTGATCATGAACCCATCTGTCAACTTACACATCTCTTCTAGCCAAGTAGAAGCGCACAATTGAGGACTGTATTCTGTCTACTAACTGAGGTCATCAGGATAAATAGCAGCAGCCTTGGTCTTGAAATAGGCGCCACATAATTTTAAAACCCTGATTGACTTACTTGATAAAGTAATTCCGGTTTGGCTTCCAACTGAGTGACCACGTGATCAACCTAAAATAAATGTAACACAAAATGATGAGAGTAAAGCCGAGAGGCCTTCACACATATGGTATAAGTGGATTTGCTGCGCTAGTTCGGAAACAAGTAAACCGTGTGAAAATAGGCTTCCTAAATACAACAATATGAACACAAAACCCGATGAAAAACATTGATGAATGAGATTCATATAAACAGTGTTTCGACTTCGAAGGTCTTACCCACATGTTTCAACCGACGGCGGAAATACATTCAAACGATATGTTGAATTTAACTGTATAATTGTTGCAGACCTTTCAGGATATTCGAAACTGTAATCTGCCGTATAATCCACGCGTCATTAGACAAATATAGACGCATTGTACGGACAAAGATTGTTATTTTCCTGATTCGAGAAACAGTTGTAGCGCGCTCTGTTACTAGTGATGATCACACCACAATGAAACAAAATTGAGTTGATCTACTCAAACGCATACAGTTGGATAATTTCGTCTATAATAGTTACCAGTTTTTAAAGAAAAAGGGTTGAATCTTTCGGATTGTTGCAAAAAAAGCGTATGAACAAAACAAAAGAACACGACTAAGCGAAAGAAACAAGAATACAGATTTGCCTTAAGGAGCACAGATCTTTGGATTTATGTTTGGCTGTTGATTTCACTTGGGAATGAAATGACCACCCAAGATTACTTTCCAGTGATCGTTTGAAACGAGGCTTGTTCTTCCGTGGCAGAGGAGGTAAATCAATGGTAAGAAAGAAACAGGACTATTCACAAAACAAATCCACATGTTGGTTCGTCGTCAATCCGTAACAAGCGCCCAAGACATTAAGAATGGCAAAAGGGTCCGACTAACCGTAAGTGAGGACTTCTAAACGGAACAGTCATAAAACTAGGAAGAGGTAAGTAGTTGTTTTGCAACGCGGTACAACAAGCTTTTCGGATGAAACAACATGATTTTACTACTCCTATTTCTCATCAGACTTGCCCAAATTCAGTGAGGTAAAAGCCGATATTTCTGCAATTATCGTTTTACACTGGTAGCACTGAGAATTTATTTCCAGTTTTAAGACTTTAAGTAACCAAATTAGACTGTCAGCATAGCTGAAAGATAATTTTTTTCGAATGAATGACTAACAATATCGATGCTCAATATCGCATTGATCATTAGGTGAACTCTATGTTATCCAGGCCAGTTTAAATTATCAAAAGAATTTGGAATACAAAGGAATGCTAACAAAAGTCGTCGGATCCTTCCACACGTTGTAAGTTAGTGGAAGTTTTACAAAACACTCAATCATTCCTGAAAGAATGTGTGAGGCACTGATTGATCACTTTTTGATACGGAACATTAAGGATAAACTAGGAAATGTACTATCTTCGTAATAATCTCAGTAACTTTGGCACACAAAATGAGCATTTGAAATCACTGACATTAATAGCATGGGCAAGCCAGTAGAAGCGATTTTCGGAATAGTTACCATGTGGTTGGCAATTCTGAAAGTACTCATGTGCACACGAAGCTGTACGGGCTTGGAAATCCCGTGTATTAGCAGATACCAGACAAGAAGCGATCAAATGTAAGCGTACAAAATCTACTCACCGGTATGGTGGAAATATGGTCCAACAAGATGATAACCGCTCGTTGAACATTTAATTCCATGAAATATTCCACGCGCTCTTTGAGTACTTCGATGAGCCGCCAGTCCGTCAGTTGGGCTGGTTTGCGCTCAAACAATTCGAACACCCTCGGGTCATGTAGTTGGACGAGGATGTCAAGAGCCTTCTCAGATGAGCCCACTTTTTCGTATAGCACAGCTAAGGCCTGCCAAAGATTGCGTAGACCGGGTTCGAGAACAGTGACTTCACTAATTCCTGGGAAAGGAAGGGAAATGAAAGCGATACTTGAGAATATGATTGGCGATATGAAAAAAAGAAAAAACGATCGGCTACCACTCCGTCAGTGCGACTAACAAACCACATTCAAGCTAAACATATGCAATAACAACGAATATGGTATGAACTAGCAGGTTCTAGTGAAGCCACCAAGATGACTGTAGACATAAGAATATTCGTTGACAACATCCGATACTACGTCAAGAAAATGCCATATCAATAAGTGTGCTGAAAATCGATAGTTAGCTCAGGTTACCCGTGCATAGGTAATGGATCCTGTGGACTGTCAGAGGCATCTGATCATTCTGATTGCAGATTAGACTTTGAGTTTCTGGTGTTTGGTTGTCATGACTTCCTGTCACTGTTGATGGCTGTAGGTCCGCAATTTTGGACAGAAGTAGTTGTGCTAACCGCTTACTTGGCAAAAATCTCAGGCATGGTCCTTACATGCCGGTCAGATTGTAGTTATAAATGAACCAAAATATTTCAGAAAAAAGATAGAACACTGGACTGTAAAAAAGAAGCAAACAGCCACTGCCACAACCGTGTTGTTACTGTCAAGAGAAACGAAAATCAATTTTTTGAAGGTGAATTACGAACAGCTGAACGGTGTAAAACAAACATGAGTATGATAATGCAAATCATGAGGTTTTCGAAGGTGCAAAGTTCATCTCTCCTGAAGACATAGTAATGAAGTAATCGGATTTTTGTAGTTCTGTTAGGTCTGAAAGGCTTCTAACACGTCTGCGTACTCAATACTGAAGAGTATGGATCTTAAAGCAGGACACTACAAGTCCATTCCGAAGTAGAGGAGAGTCAACTAAACGTCAAATATTAGTTCCCGAACCATGCTAATGAAGGCTGAGTCCGGCCAGGCGCTTATTAGACAAGCTTGCGAACTGGATAACTAAACTCTGTTAGATTTATCATGAAACTGTACTCGTCCCACGATTTTGATCCCCTATATGGGTTAAACATAACCGATGGTTCAACGCGGGCTATAAGTTCAAGAACAATGTAAACAGACCGAGAGTGTAAAACACTTGTTGGGATTTTCATTATCTAGTGAAATCTTTCAACCCACAGCTCGAGTATGCGACGTTCGTTTCAGTCGCATTCTGTCCAGTCTTTATGGGTGGTTTCTAAATAACTAATCTATTTCGGATCAGATGTATGATGTATATCTTCTACCAACACATTAATTAGTATTCGCCAACAATGCATCTAACTGAAAACAAAACAGTCGGCACAAAGGTAGGTCACTACAATCTTTATAGACAGCCACTGTATTGACAGATTTTCGTCCGCAAAGCCGTACCTTTCGAAACACATAAGCTACCGTCGAATGAAGTTCCTAAAGGTCTCGGCACGATCGCTCGGAGTGTGGCTGAACACTCACTCATTATATTAAGCATACTCGATCGCTAGAGGTCAATCGAGTGCAGTCACGAGTAGAATGGGTTGCTCGTTCCATGCTCGGCAACGGGCGAATACCACAAAGAGCGCAAACCCGAAGCAGAGAAATGACTAACAATATGCTATCTGAGGATATAGAAAGAATATGAAACAGCACTTTCATCCATAAAACACAATGTTGCGATCCAAACGTACATACATGCAAAGTATATTAACACCTGTTAAATGGCCTAAAAAGGTGGCTCTTTTGAAAAACAGTTTATTTTAAAAATAACTCTGACATTAGGGTTAATTCAAACTAGCCGCTGTGAGTTAGCTTGCTTCCTCTTGTACATTTCATGTTGTCAACATCAAAGTAGAATCACATTCACTACCCACAAATGATACGAAATTCTCGCGATCTAATGTCTTAATTTGTTCGCTTGAACCCGAGTTGCCTGTTAAATAGGGCAAGTCTACAAGACAAGTCAACTTTTGATTGTTAGCATATCCTACGGTTTAATGGAAACGGTGTTTCGTTAGCCTGTAAAACAACCCACTTCATCGACAAGCAATTAAAAGGATCAGGTTAAGTTGACATTCTTGAATGCAATTTATTCACACCAAGACCTCAACGTACACACACGTGTTAAGTGAGTAGGGATGTGTTAGAAAGCACTGATGAGAAAATAATGCGCTGAACTGACGTCGAAACAACAAACCACCTTAGGTACTCGGTTGTTCGTAGAGCTTGACATTTAGATTGCAAACGTTTCGTCTGGTGACAAAACGTTTGCAACATAGATGCCAAGCCAGACGAACAATCCCCACATCGAAGCAACAAGTCTGAACTATCAACTACCAAGTCTGTTAATCTGTATAGCTTTAATCGCGTGAAATAAATTTACTAAATCCACCACTATGCTCAACCACTGGCAAACTACTCGCAAGCAAACACTTACCTTTCTGTTTCCCTAGTTTACGGAATGGGTGGTAAAAAGAGAGATGCAAGCAATAAAAATATGCGCCAACATTACCTCACGTTCTAAAAAGATGTGAGTTTATAAACAGACTTGAATGAAACAGGATTACTCGAGAAAATGTACATTTTGTGGAGAAAAGTCTCGTCTATGGATGCACAAGATTACTATACTGTCACTCCTGACAGAACCGCATCAGCCCACTCTGAACTGCAAATGGGAAGAAAGGAATTGCATTCGGATCCGACAGAATCATCAGTGATCAGCTGTACCTGGTGAATTTGGTCAACAGAGACTAGCAAAACAAGGACGTCGATACCACTCGTACAATTGGATAACTGAGCCAAGAACCAGCACGGTGCAGAAATGGTTCCGAATACCCCGAAGAAAATCCCAGTTGGACTAGGTCTCTACAAGTTAGTCTAATCTTTCTGAGCGCTACTTCTGGAGGCAGTAAGGATATTAAGAGCGATAATCAACTGACGGAAAATAAACATCATGGAAACCTTGGAACGATTAGGCTTTCAATACTTCACACAGGTGTTGGAATTGACGACCTTGAACAACCAGCCGAAGGCCGAGTGACGGAACAAGTTGACTTCCAACAATGCATTGTTGTATGGAATCATTAGAATATGTCGATACAATCTGAACAAAATTCTCTCCTTAAACTTCTCACTTGAGTCGTGCTATCGCATTGTCGATAACGGGACTATCACTTTTTACAGATTATGATAGCTGATTTAATCAACTTCCAGCGTTGATAAATCAAAGGGACCAAAAGACAACCAACTATATCAAATTTATAAATCCATTATCGTTTTAGTAGCAAAATGTTAAAAAATTTCACATTCTATTTGCAAACACAGACTAACCAGAGAGAGACACATGCCGCTCAATTCGATCGACCAAGGTGCGTAACAGACTGTCATAGGATTCCAACAGATTTCTCTTGCACCAACAAGTCAAAAGAGAAAGAAGAATGTTCGGATCACGGTCCATAAAGTATATTAACACTGCCTCGTATAGCTTGGAATCCAGCTGAACGGATCTGACACCTTGACCCGTCGGTAAAAAAGGAACCAAATACTAAAGCGAAAAGAATACACAGAATTGGCAATCAACGAGATAAATGCAGCTTATCACTGTATTCATAAAAAAGACTGTCTATCCTATGACTTTAACAACAGATACTTGACACGAAAAATATTGACACAATGAGAGTCTACATAAGATTTCACAAAACTATTTTTAAAAAATCAATAACACAGTTTTTCAGCGAACAAAACCCACTGAATTTTCACATTTCTCAACGGACGAGAAGGAAAGAAAAATCAAAAGTATCAGAGCAAAATCAATGAACGAGACAAAATGACTTACCGCCAGCTGTCCTAGACGCATGAATTTGTATGTATACTCCTCCCATAGCTTTGGATCAGAAAAAATTTCAGCGCAGGTACCAGCGGCCGAGTCGAACTGTCCCGTTTCCAGAAGGTGATTCACATAAATCATCCCAACAGACTAAGGTTAAAAGTGAAAAGATATCGATGTCAGAACAAAGTCAAGAAATTGCTTTATACACTTCAGGAGATGAATATTCCAAAGACAAATGGTCACGTCCTTAATAGACAAAAAAAGAGGTTAGATATTTAGTTTCACAGTTAAGTTCTGTGCAATTATCTCGGAATTCGTCACTATCAATGAGGGCAAAACATCAGCAATTGACACGGCTGCTCATGTACCATACAGCCATGACAATAGGCACCAGGTTATAGCAAGATCTTCACACCTAAACCCCGACATGTAACGAAAGAGTGCGTATATCCTGTAAACTAACAATCAACTAGAACGTGAGAGTGGTGTGCTGTTTCCAGCAGTGTTTCCTTGAGACTTCCACTGTCCTGTCTCATTAATTGCATTTACTTCACAGAGGACTTAATCAGGTAACATAAACATTCATGTCACCGAACTCGATTAGTTGCAGCCTCCTCTAACATCTCCAATCACCGACTTTGTAAAACGAGTGAGAACCAGCCCCGGAAAAGAACACAATCCATGATTAAACTACTGCTGGCTGCGTCTATGCCAAGGCATCACTTGTCCATCTAGCACAGTACGCCAGCTGACTAAACAAAAAGTATTCAGAGTGGTACACGAATAGTCAATAGCAGTGGTACACAAGCCAACTATTTAAGCTTATGTATCATAGAAAGCTTAGTGAACGAACTTGCTTGATCCTCATTACCAATTACCCGCTTCTCAACTTCATCACTGTATATCTGTTGATGCTATTCGGTGTGTGCGACTGGACGTAAACATCGACTTATATCCCCAATTTTAAGCGGTTACATTGACAGTCGCACAGTGAGACTTCTATCAATGGCATCTCATACATATGAACAGGAAGTTTAGGAGAAATGTCCCTTTATCGCCAAAAACTGTTGAAGACTGCTTAGCTATAGTGATGGGGACAACAATTCCATCTACCGCGCCTTCGTCACTGTTGAAACAACTACGCGAATCGGTAAATAGTCGCCATTTCCGGGTTCAATAAGAAATCGTGTTAAGAGATAACACAGCATATTATATATTATTATATTTAAGTATACAAAAGCGCATATAAACATAGGGGGAAACTACACGATAGTGAACGACCAAAT
>LUCH01001643.1:73680-93544 GCA_013368495.1 Paragonimus heterotremus
TTACCTGGTGAACAGGAACACTAGCTAATAGACAATAAAATGACATTTTTTATGAAGATACAATACATGAAAAACGTTAAACAGATCAACAATAGCTGTGGTCCATTTAGAGCTCTAAGCAATGTAGTTTAACAAATATGGTAAGTGTCAGTAGCAACGGTTTCCCATGTATAAAAATGAATACAAAGTTACGTAACAATATCTCTTCAAACAGTAGTACGAAATCATACTCACTTGAGTGGTATGATGAGAAAGTTGTCTCGAATGCTCTTTTGCGAATTGTAAAGCCTGAAGAAAATGTCCCTGGCCAATCAGCCAGTCGATTCGATCATCTACGGTGAGTTCTTCAGCACAAACAATTTCTTTAGAAGTAACAATATAGTGCGTGTTTTCACCAGGAACCGTTTCTACAGTTAGCGAGTAGAAAATAGAAAAAATATCAGAATGCTGACTACTGGAGTAATAATTACATCAACATACACTAGTGAAAAGCCTGTTCACGCAGCAAACAAGAGAAAGGGTTGCATGATACAGCTAAGAGTTGCGTTTACCAGCCGGAATTGTGGACTAGCACTCATCGGACAAATACATTCAAAATAAAAATGGAGAATACTTTTAACAAAGCGATGTTGTAGATAATCAAACGGAAAATAAATTAGTCGATTGGTATTCTGTACTATTACAGTGATCACATATGACTGCTTCGATGAGAAGGAAATGTGTGATGCTTTCCAAAAATACAGTCAACGGTCCAACATCAAGTAGGTGGTAGTGTCCTAAACGACGAAGGTAACCAATCTCAAAAGTAAGTAAGCATGGTTCACGAAGTCAAGAGAGACCACACAAAGTAACAGATCGAAATGGTGAGCATTAGGGCAACCATTCAATCCGAATGTTCCGACGAACTCGCGAGTTTCATTATGTGTTAGTGTACGTTTAATTCAAAAATGTAACCTAAAAGCAGTTTTGACTTCGTATGAGTTTGAATGTAAGACGTATGCTTGAACAACATTTCAGTCGTTCTTGTTAGTTACACGAAATGATAATCGAATGGATAGAATAGTGGGTCCGGATAGGCAAAATAGTGGAGTTTGTCTGGTCAGCTTGGTTCCGGGGTTGTATGTGATATGTCTGAATATTCGATTTTTTCAGTGCACGAAGAAACAAGATAGGCAATCAAATAAAGAACTAGACTGATGATACGCATATGAGTAAGTGATTCGAATGTCATGCGTACACCGATCAACCAACACATAAAATGGACAGAAAGCAATCACTCAATGCCTGTTAGATTTATCCGGGTAAACTATAGGTAAGGGTAATACGAACTACACAAGAAAAACGTGATAAATAAAATGCAGACACTGCAAAGATTAGGGATTAAAAATGAAACTGTAGTCAGTGGTTAGGTGGATTACCAAGATTGTGCTAAGTTCACTACCTTCTGCGTGTGGACACACAAACATGGTTTCCCGAGGTGTACAACTAACTCCTCGGAAAAAGCTAAAGCATATTTCCTTACAGTCTGACAAACAGTACGGATAGTTTTTGAGGGATCAACTGTGTGGTCAGATCCGGTCAAGTGTTTTGTTATTGTATTCTTAGCTGTTTCATCTCTCTACGCATTTGATTATCTGTTTGTGTACGAAACTGACAGGCACGGATGAAATGTTCCCCGGCCTTATTCGAAACTAAAATGGCAAGGTTCGTGCACTGTTATGGACACACGCAAATGTAATGAACAATTGACAAATAACGGAAAGTAACATCATGAAGCGCATCGGGAACGAAAACTGAGGTGATATGATTTACAAAAAAACGTGTTCGCTAAGCTGGTTGGTCGACGCAGTATGGAGGAGTACACACGAGAACAAGAAAAACGGAGATTCATAGTCAAGGAGAAAACGATTCAGTTATTTTTACAGATGGTACACCATTTCAGGCGAAGACCGCGAAAGCCCATATGAATATTGATGAGGCCGACATAATTATAACTTTTTATTGTCCTGGGATCAACACACCGATGACGACAGTGAAGAAATGTAGAAAGTGTTGTCTCGTCTTCATTAGTCGTTCTGAGAAACCACAAAAGAGGAAGCAGAGCAAAATGTACACCTTCTTGGATAAGTAAACATTCAGATTCGTGGTGTTTCAAATTTTGCATGTTCTGATGAAGGCGCCAATGAAATGTTCAGACCAGATCAATCACGACGTCGGTGTAACAACTCCAACATAACCCAAAGATTATCAACATAAATACTCTATCCCAGTTATAGTAAAATAGTTTACGTTTGCATGATTGATCTGATTCGAGAAGAATGTCACTTATTCAAGTATGAAGAACTAAGCACGATGAGAACAATGAAATAAACAGCACATAACGACCAATTGACTTCCTCCAGTAATGAGGGAAATTTTTGGCTTTACGGCAATCCCTAGAACTAATATCACCCCATTAGCCTGACCAGCACAACGGAAAATCAACTGAGATGCTGGATCTTGAAACACATATCAGTGTGAGTGAGTAAGCATAAATAATAAATCGTCTTCTCTTGGACAGCAATAATCATTTAGATCCCATTTAGTTACACACAACGGCTCGTACAAATGACGGTATGTTATTTTCAAATACCTACAGGGAGACGCTGCCGATAAGGCTTATAACAGTAAGGACGGATTAGTGTTGGACAGCACAGTTGCGTTGCCATATTGACATCCCCACACATTGGTTACTTGGTAGGATAGAAGATCTAAACCCGAAGATGCTCACATGTATATACGATCGCCCGAAAAACAGCAACAATCAGTACGGTTGGAAAGGAGCACAAATCAGTGTGTGAAGCGACACTCGGTTCTAGCCAGTTTGGTAAGGGTTTCTACTGACGGTACAACGACTAGGGGCTACAATGACTAGGTCTAACACGCGTCTTTAGTGCGCCCACGATCGGGTGCATGTAGTGGAGTGCAGCCCTTCAATGAGATGAATTCTCATTGCCACTCCTCTAGTGCTCCATGAACGAGTTATGATGGCCCACTGGTAACATTAACTGAGTGAAGGAGCTGGCGGTCGTAAGCAAACCGAAGCTAAATGTGCTACATTCTTCATGCTTCGTTCAAGCCCCTCTACTTCTAGAGACCGCATTAACCGTCATAATACTGACCTTGAATTGAGCACGAATCAACAGGTATATGGCAATAATGCAACTCGTGGGACTAATAATAAGTGATGAACTAGCGTGGGCTCAATGCCAGCTTCCAAGCAATAGAAACTGTGGATACAGTTACGACTTCCTTGTCTCTCGGTCTAAAAACACTTTCATAGGTGGAAATACGCGAAGCAATCGGTTAGGGGATGGGAGGTAGACAGGTGCAAATCACCCCTCACGTTCTCCTGGTGCTTGGGTTGAAGGCTCGCCCATCTAACAATTGACGGACCAAGGGCAGCAGTAATCAGGACACGTTGGTTTGACTGCAGTCCTGTCGTTCCATCCAATAAACAAGTGTCTATGGCGCAGAATCGTTCGCGAACTTTTAGCCTGCAACCTACGACCACCAGAAAAAGTTATATATATATATATATATATATATATATATATACCACAAGTTACAAACACATCGGCCGGTTTTCGTGCTAATAAAAAACAACTTGACAGAGAATGGGAAGTCAGAATGGGGCCACTGCGATCAAGCACGATCGAGATGAACCAGAGTTTTGATCAACGTCAAACACATTTTTAAAATCGATCACATAATCCACCTAACTAATATAACAAGCTTCGCTTGCTGTTGTTGAACATGCTTTTTCTGGCGTTATGAAAATGCTAACAAGAGAATTTGGGTTGGTACAAATACCGCTCAAGTTTCTGGTTTCTGTGATATAAACTCGTGCAAAAATGTTAGTCGGTTGGAGTTAACGGGGAAGTTATTGTGTATCCTCTGGATCTGATGGAGATATCAGAGCAGCAACCGTAAATGAATCTAGCTGTGTTCGCATACGATAATTCAGTTTAGCCTAATGTGAGGATGACGTAGTTGCTTCACCAGTTCGAAACCGGAACGTGGTGAGGATATGAGTTACGGACATGTTTTAATAAAAACGAAATTTCAACGATTTCTCAGAAGGCGGCTGGCAGGAAAGTCTACGGAAATATGAAAGCTGTGATCAGTCGCAAAAAATATTCCAAAAAATTTAAAACCAACCGTATATTACTTCACAATGTTCTCTACCATGCGACGTACAGTGTCATATGTGAAGTGAATAATATGAAAACGCCTAATCCAAGAAGGACGCAACATGCTGTTCTATTCAGCGCTCATGATCAGAATAACAAAAATCAAAACTTGGGGGGTGAGCTACAGTAGAGAGTAAGATTAGTGTGCAGTCGGTTACAAATGTTCAATAGCTTTTAGGTTGGTGATCACAAAAACACAAAAACGAAGTTGAACAAGGCCCGAGAATGGAAGCAAAAGAGTGTGTGCGGTAAGCGAGGCGACACAAATAAGACAAGATTGTGTGTGTCAACCGGAAATTAAAAACTCAGGGAAATAGGGTTTTTGTGTGGTCTAGACATGGAAGGAACAGAGTTACCACATGGTCACCACCCTTAACATTTCCTCGAACTTTGTATTTTTTAAAAATAACACCGGTGGTAATGACTGCAACTGCGGGCCCAGCTGTGTTGGCTTGACTGGAAACCTTAGGTGGTTGGTTCTTCTACAAAGTAGCAGCATTCTCAGTGTTTCAACTAGATGAGCAGATAAATCCGGGTGACTGGTAGAAGATTGAAAGTCAAATGTGTCTAATAACGGATTAAAGTTCTCCGTTATCCGTTGAACCATAAAT
Organism: Paragonimus heterotremus; assembly: GCA_013368495.1. Lineage (NCBI taxonomy): Eukaryota > Metazoa > Platyhelminthes > Trematoda > Plagiorchiida > Troglotrematidae > Paragonimus > Paragonimus heterotremus. The sequence continues at coordinate 78,524 of LUCH01001643.1, forward strand.
CATCCCCACCAGACCTAGGATGACTTTGCCCGGTATGACGTATTAATACAGGTGAGTCCATCTGTACCTTGTAGACTACTCAACTGCAACCCTTCTGGATAACGTCCGACACCCAGGACGACTGATTCTGGTTATGACTGTGAACCTAATCTATTTGTCGTGCATTACATACCCTAGGTCGTAGCCTATGTTCCATGTTGTACTGTTTCTTAGCGATTGCGCGGTCTTTCTTGGCAGTACGGCATCCGAAGGTGTTTTCAGCCAACGACCGAAAATGTTCTCCTGCGACGCGCTGAGAGTCTCTTGCGGGCAACCTAATATGCCATCAACGATCGAAACTGCAACATAAGGCAATAGACGTTTGGGACGACGTGAGGGCTTCTTGACTTTAGACAATGCAAAACTGACTTCCATTTTAGTACGAAATCCAAGAGTGTCTGCAAGACCGATGCACGAACAGTCTTCAACTGCATAGCCAACTTTAAAGGTACTGCGGTAAGTTTGTTGAGCTCCAGTGTGTTTACTGTCGAGTCCTTCAGCAGACAATGTTAACTGGTTTCTTCAGGAACAGCAATTGTTAAATCTAATTCATTCCGTAGGGATCCGGTTTTGGGCAATCACTTAGATAGCAAATACTTTTCCTTGGAATACTATAAAAAGTGATTGGACAATTGAATGTCCTACACAGCTGCCGAGTAGTACTAACATTACTTTCGGTGACATGTCCAGTTTTCCTCACTTCCGGTTCTGTAGTTGACTGCAGACATCCCTAACAGAATGAATACAGACTGACCAGTCATCCAGGCTGTCAACTACTGTGTCCAACAGATGAGGTCAACCAAAACTACAGAATGCGATAAAACTAAATAAAATGTGCATCAAGCATGTGCACCACTCATCTTTAACAAACCGAACGAACCATATGGCATGAGTGAAGTCAAGCAGAAATGCAAGCGTGGGAAGGGCAAAAGAAATAACTGAAAGCAGGCAACTTGAACGGATGTTACAGGCACAGCTGTGCACGTATAAAAGTTCGTGAGCGTGCACAGGAATCTAGTCTATACAATTTATTTCAGCTCAGGTTTCCGCTCTTATTGGATACGACGCCAGAATTCATAGTACGTGTTTCGCAGACTAAAACCGTAGGAATTCAGAAGGATCAATCCTGATTTATTGGCATTCATAATGCAGTGAAAAGGTGTCCAATAAAGCATAATCCTTATTGTCCAACACCCTAGTTACCATGCCACACGCGTCCTCGCGAATTAGAGTCACAATTCCAGTCCACAACACCCCCGAGTTTCCGCTCACACGTCATGTGCACTTCTACCGGGTTTAGGTGTGTGATTGGCGCCTTCTAACCGGGGTTTTTCCGCCTGCTGTTCCTCGTCCGTTGATCCGATCTCGTTGAGCGATGGCTTGTCTGGTCGTTCGTGTTGTCCTCCGTCTATCCACTGTGGGCTTTGACCGTACTTCACGGCCATGTCGAAATATTCCTACGAGTGTTGGAATAATCACGCCTCCAACTTGATTATCCATCCTATTTTGGCTGCCATGTCTCGGCCGTTGGTCCGATCCAGTCGAACGATGACTCATCCAGTCGCCCACGCCGTCCTCCATCCACTCGCTGTGGGTTTTTGAACGTATCTCCCCTGTGTTGAGATATTCCACCGAGAGCTGGAATACTCGCACTTCCTGCCTGACAGTCCACCACAATAAGTGTCACTGCCCACGGTACATTCGCACCAAAGCTGCTAACTACATACCATCCATCTAAACTGTAGATTGTTTTGATACCATTTAAACGCCGTACACCGACATAAATGTGTTGTGCTTGCGAACAGTGTTTCTCCTCCCCAGTTTTCTTCCAAAAACGCCACAGTGGAAGGTCCATAATGCACTCACGATCAATAAGATGGGTTTGTAACAAGCAAATCTCGAATTTATTCAAAAACCTCCAAAGTTAAAGAGTTTAACGTATCAAAGTCGTAATTATGCAATAGTTTTAGGTTTTGCGACCTCATGGCAAGTATTTCGGATAAACAAAGACTAAGTCCGTTTTCGATAAACACCGTGCTCTATTACTATATAAAATAGCGGCCGTCAATTGTGATGTGGACAAACGATGCGTTCCGAAGAACAACGAACAAAATCCAATTGATTTTCCTAAAAGTGCAAATTTCCCTAGCCGTTTCAGTATTTGGAAACAAATTCCCATCGCTTTAGTATAATCAAAAACTGGTCTAATTCAAACAATCACTAGTGGAAAAAACGTCACATCAACGATCCCAACAGTCTGCCACCGACTGTGGCACATCCTCGAACGCAACAGAAGTTGGAAAGCCAAAAGGTGTGACATTAGGAGAGAGACGAGAAAACGAAGGAATGGAAGACTCATCTCTCCTCCACACACAAAATTAACATTCGACAATGAAGACCGGAATAAAGCTGTCTTGCTGATTATGACTTACTCATACATATAGCTCGGTTGTCTTTAGACAGCCACCCGTTGAATGACTGAGTATAGAGAGACGTTTTCAGAGTTTTTTTAACCAGTTATGGTTTTTAATTTTCTTCATGGATGTATGGAAGTTAAGTATCAGCGAGAATCATATATTGTTAGTTTTGGGAACGATAATAATAACAGTAGTAATATTATTGGTATATATTGACAGTATTGGTGTGCAATGTGACAAATTTCTCAAATATAAAATGATCCATTTGACAACATTTCATGTGTCGGATGATAACGAATCAGTGACATGAATCGCATGCCCTCACACAGAGTGTGTTCTACTAGGTGAGCTAAGAAGCACCGCCAGGAGTTTGCGGAACTTCAATGCATTGTTATGGCGACAGTACTGGATCTGAATAATTAAACTGATATCTAAACTATTGACACCTCGATATGACGTCGTCAGTCACATCGACAGCTGTAGTTGAAGACGGTGTGGACAGCCAGTTGTTCGTATGCGCGCATCTTACAGACCAATGTTTACAGGAGACCACAACACGTGGAGCTAGATGTCAAAAACAGCTGTGTGAACACACACCCTTCGACAGTGATCCGGGTTGGTTGCCCTATAGACCAAAAAGTGTGAGGCAAACTATAAACAATAAATTATTTCCGTCTATTAGAATTTACAACAGCCAAAACTGATGAGCATCGTTACGCGGTTAACTGAGCCTCTCACTGCCTGCGAAACGTCAGCTACTCAAGATTAAGTAGGAATATTCGCGATAAACGGGGATTTACCACACGATTCCAGTTGAGTTTGCCACCATTTAGTTATATCAATAAAACAATACTTGAGATCCCAGGTGACCCCTGTTATGATTTGAGGCTAACGAAAACCACCCACCGGCAGATGTGAACACACAGTAGTTGAACCTTACCGAGGCCCGATTAGTAGTCGGAAGGTCGCAAATCAGAATCCTCGTTAGCGCTATTGTTCTGATTTAGGTTATAGCAACCCGACAGCATCCAGCCAGTATGTGACCTTGCATGCAATGTGCCAGTACAAAACTCGTCGTATAAAAGCCGGAAACGATACAGAGCAAGAAAGGATTTTTTCGGTAGCAAACATTTCAACAGCTTATTATGTTTCAGACTTCATCAGTCACTGAAATGACGTATGCAGGTGGTTTGCGTTTAAAGAGGAGAACCAATCAGAAGCTTTTTTAGTCGTCGAAAGATATTTACGAAACATGACAAAACATACTAGACAGTTGTCTGGACCGGTGCAGGGTAGGCTGTGGAATCGCAATATTGCCACTAAAAACAACAATTAGCGGTAGTACTTCATTCACAAACGATACAACTTATCAACAACCAGCAACTAAAAAGTAACCTCATAGTAGACAGCTTCCTGGTACGTCTACACACAAGAAATGTTTACATAGGGATAACAAAACAGTTATAATAATACATGCAACAGCGCTCAAAAGTACATACCGAGATACAGATCACAATAGCCACGGGCTCCACGACGGGTAGTGAATGCGTGTTGTTCCGGATGGATTTGATAGCCACGCATCACTTCCGCGGTTGACAGCCCAACATCCACATCGATCACTTGCAGCTCCAATGGAATCTCGATAGAATGAACCAGTGTAGAGATACTTGGAACAACCAAAGCCAACAACTGTGTCTGGTGTCGCGAAACACCGCAGACCAAGCTGTCTGCCAAGTCTATTCGATAAAACAATTCTACATAACGACTGGCCACACCAACCAGAGCATCTGCGCTAGCACCAGTAGGGATATGAATGGACGACGAGCGAGAGATTGAACTTTTGGAGGAACTACGCCGCTCAGTGGTGGAGTACCGTTCCAATATCTGACAGACGCGAAGTGATCCACCACGTCCAATGAGAAAGCATGTGTCCGTGCACCAACTCAAATGACACGGAATTGAACGAGCATATAGACTTTGCGATAGAGAAGACGGAAAACAAGTGAAAATTGGTGGAATAAACTTCTTGGAACACATGTACCGTAAATACACCACAAACCAGAAGGCTTACGATGATATTTCCTCGTTGAACTGCACGTAAGCGATATGCTGTTGATCCCTTGCGTCATAGACGCAGACACGCTGAAAAACGAATGGAAAAAAAATTATTTGAAACACACAGTTCCTTCTCTACCATTTGAACAAAGTAGAAAAAAGATGTACGTTATGATACGTCAACGGTTCGTTTACTTTCACCAGTTCCAAAAATGAAACATACAGATGATATACTAAAGTCAAACAGAAACAGACGGGGGGAATGATCGCGAGTACATTCACACCAATTACTGTCATCGACACCATGGCACTCCGGCGACCTGCTTCACTCACTTTTGCGCATGCAACGCCAACTGGTGAATTCTGATCAACATTGCTACGTCAAATCCCATTAGCCTCGGGCTCCGCCTGTGTAAAAATACAGTGAATGTATCAAGTGGGTCAACCTAGTGACCCATTGTCAAAAGGTGTCTAGCAATCAATGAGGTGGAGGTTCGAGCAGTGGGTTAGTAATTTTGATATTGTTGCGTCATCCTTTGGTTTAACCAGTTCGGGACGTATTCTGCTACTCGTTGAGAAGGTCGTCGACCTGTCCCGGTTATATAAACGTCAACGTAACTGTAAGTGAACTGACACAAAACATACGATACGGAACCATTGGGCGTGCTGCGTTAGTGATTATGGAGTACGGATCTTATAGTGGATTGAAATAACCAAAGCTTTGCGGCCGTATGTCAGATTATTTTCGACCGTTTGGTCCACTTTGACTTTTCACCTGTCTTTCAAAATGATGTGAATCTTCCTTATATACTTATCCTCGGTCATCAACACAACACAACAGCCTGTGTCTAGTTTGAAGCGCACCAAGTTAAGCGTAAGGTGAACAAGAGCAATGAACCCACTCGGAGTGCATCATCATCACTATAGACAGCAACACATCAGTGGTTCACACTGATGCTTAACTGCCACACAACCATGAAGATGAAGAAACAAACCCTGTTTAAGAAAAGAGAAGAAAAAAGAGAGAGGGGAGGGATCCTAATCACTAAATGTACCCACATCTACATTCAAACACACAACATCAAGGCGCCTACACCTTGCAAACAAACAACCGAGCCGTAAGTGAAAGTAGGGCGTCATCAGCAAGACAGCTTCCTCACGGCTTTCACTGCACTACGTCATTAAGTGCACTCACTTCACAGACAACCTGAACAAACAACGATAACATTCACGCCACTGAGCTCGGTTAGCCGCCACCTCACCTAAAGTTTCAAATCACTGGCTGTGCGAGTCGCGAGGGCTCCAGCCCGGAAGACGAACCCGATCTACAGTGGTCAACCTCTTCGTGAACGATTTCATTCGTCTACGCCAAGGCATCATCTGTCCACCTCGCACCTTACGCCAATCGGCCGCGGCGTCGGCAAACAGTGCTCGGTGTGGCAAACGATTAGCTGGCATCCTTAATACATGGCCTGACCATCTAAGTCTGTGTAAATGTAGTGACCGAATAAAAGAACTCGTTTGACAATCAGTGACAAACACCCGTTTCCTAACCTTTTCGTTGCTTACTCGTTGGTGCCACCCGATATGGGTGAGTGAACGCAGACATCGGTGATCAAACACCTGAAGACGGTTCACGTCTTCTACCCTGATGGGCCAGGATCCGCTGCCGTGAAGTAATACAGCCCTCACTGCTGTCTGATATACGTGACTCGGAATGTAGGGAATGAGGACGTGTTCATGCTTTTGTGACCCAAAGGGGATCATCTGGTGGGCTGTCTCACGCTCAAATTGAAGCTCGCTCTAGCCTGAACCAAGTTGCCTGAGAAAGGTTGAGATAGTGCAATCGAGGCAATGCTCATCTAAATTTACCGGCCGATGTTGTGCGCATGAAATCCACCGAGGGTACCCATCAAGTTGACGCAGTGTGATTATAGCACGCATCATAACTGTAAATAATCTGCATGTTTTACGTTTATGACATGCGAGAGTAAACGAAACGTTAACAACGTTTGTTTTCTTGTTTTGTTGAAGTACTTACTACTAACGAAAAGACAAGTAGCCAAGTTCTTATGGTAGAAAACATGTGCAAATCAAGAAAGGGAATTCCGAATTAACAGACCGTTGGTAGAACGAACTGAATAAATTCAGACAGAAGATATTTGGGCGATCATCATCCTTACATAAGTGAAATTTCTGCAGAAGCCCTGTCTTTGTGGAGGAAGCCCATACGGTTTTTCCGAACGATTATTCCGAAAATCTACCGGCGGCAACACATATGACTTAGCAAGAAAGCAGGAACATTAGACCAGGAAATCCGCTCAACAATGGGTTTACATAGCAAATAAAGGTAGGTAAATTTACGTCAAGATAGGGCAACGGATGAAGATGCTTCTGTAGAACACATCAAACCATGAGCATCCAAGAAGACCATTTCATCGGAATCCACTCTGAAGATTACCAACGGAACGAACAAACGCGCAATGTCAAGCAAAGCATCAACCTAGACTGGTTCCAGGTGAGACCACACAAAGACTCGTAAACGGTTACAGTCACCATAGAGTAGATAAAACAGATCCAAAGATCAGAGGCTACACATGCACACCAGTGACCAAAAACGCACATTTGAAGTTTACATCTTGCGCAAAAAAAGGGAAGCTTGACAAGAACACATTTTACTTACACAGAGAAAACAAACTAACAACGAGCCACTCCTAAAAAGAATTAGAATCCGAAGTGGCAAACAACACATGCATGAGACATACCTGATGTTTCAATGAATAGCGACCAACGAAGCTCAGCTTTGTCTGTAGAGGAGCAACTACTTCCAAACTGCATAAAGAGTTAAATAGCAGATTAACTAAAAGTGTACCATCAAGTTCACTGAGGCACCGAATACTGGGAGCCATACGTCAGTCCACAGCTTCAAAGACAATTTGTCCTCACGCTATGGCTACTGCGACACTTGCCATTTTCACGGACAACTATTACCTATTGTAATCTCCCTTCATCTTATCCGTCCAAGCCATCCGTCTAATCTAATAATCTATGACTGCGTTCAGCGCATCACCATCCACAGGAGTCAATATAGTTACGAATTCAAGTGTAATCAGAACGATCGAAATGAAGCTCACATGATTATGTCCTCTTATTGTTCCGTTCCTTCTAACTTTAAATGGACTTAAGAATAAATGTACTCATGCTCTGTTTCAGAAATATATCTAGCAATCCAGCTATCGATAGAAAAAAAACAAAGTTCTGACACATCTCAGCCATCGACCAACCACCTAGACAATTCAAGTTAAACATCACAGCCTTTCTATTCAAACAGACTTTCCAGCTAGCTTCTTTCGAAAAGAAGCACTAGACTCTAGTTTCGCTCTAATTACAGCTTGTCAGCAGTGTATATCCCTGTCACGGCCAGAATTACCACTCCGGTTGCCACGCTTTCACGAATCAACCGTGTTAACCACTGCGCCATTGGGCACGACCGAATTATCAAATCTGAATGTCCAACCACTTTCGCTTGTGAGTAATAACCAGGTTGCCCGATCGTCCCCAGAGGAGAAACAGTAACTGTCCCGTCAACTCTAATCGATAACGCGGCGATTAGGACTTCTCTCCAAGTTTAAATCACAGAAATCATTAACTTGTTGAACAGTATTTTGGTGAGTGATTCAAGTGATGTTCAACTTGAAATTAACCAAATCCCCGACTACTTATCAACACTCAGACACTGTTCCGCATATAGTTTCCGTTTATCAATGCGCACAACTCGTATTCTACGAGAGCAATGGTTAGTTGTAGTACTTTATGAAATGCTAACAGCTCGATTATGTCATAAGTCATACAGAATGTTAAAAATCTTGCATACTGTAACTGTGATGAGTCACACGGTTTGGTATGATGGAGTGTATGTTTCAAGGTCAGATGTTAGTAGCGCCAAAAGTGAATAAATGCGTCAAACAGACAATGCATGCAGTCATCATTCGAGCTTACAGCATCGTCAGCCCAAATAATAAAATCGCCTCGCCACTTGATTGTCCGAACAAGACCTTGAGCTTTGGCCAACTCTCCTTGTTTATTCCGAGTGAAAACGCCCCGTGATAAAAGTAACAGCTGTGAGAGAAAAACACACGCACATCCAATAAAAATAAAGCAATCGGAATGAAACCGAAGTCGCCACAGAATGCGCATTCAAGTGTGATGTGAAGCAATAGTTGAGTGATGACTGCACAAAAGTGAAGAAAGGTATTTGTAAATATATCGTGATAAACGCCCAGTCTTATAATTACATAGACATCGGACTTGGTGGAATACCTCATTTGGTTACACAAATAACATCTTTCTTAAAATTACAGTAGTAAAATACACAAGTTAGAGCCCAGATCATTTTGATAACGCTTGAAAGCAGTCAAATGGTGAAAGAAACCACAACTGTCAGCCTCATAATTACACGGGTACTTGGATCCAATGTGTAGTATGACGCTTTAAGATGGACTGTGACCTACAGTGTTTGGTACGATAAGTTTAACTCGCTTTTACGCACATGTACTGTCATCCAACCACACGACCAGGATCGTCTGAAAATCCCCTTTGATTACCTGTCCTAAACAGTTTGAATGGACAACTGTATCGTAACATACGTCCTATGACGTTTAAGATGAGAAGTATTTTGGCGTCTAGTTGTCAAAGCAACGCAAATCGGGACGATAATACGCTTTTACGTATCAATTCCACATTGTTGTTGATGTGTATAACACAAGGAAATCAAGCGGTCTAATCAGAGTTCGCTCAGCTCAAACCCGAGAGAGGATAGAACAAAAGGCTTCGAATGGGATACTGTGTTTAAGTGACATCAGAAGACAACAGCCAGATTTGACAAATGAATGGTGGTGGGTAAATCAAACCAAAATAGTCAGAACTGTGATTCATGGTCAGATGTGGTGGTGGCGGTGCTTTCTGTGGGATCCTAAGTTTCTATAGAGGTTCCAGGGAACTAAACGAAAACGGTCCTTCCAACAGCATTTTCTCTCTAAAGAGGCCACTACAACGGAACATGAAAATCAATCGTTCTTGATTCATATCCCCACAGTAGGCCACGTATTGCATGCTGAAAAAAACACTTAATGCACCTTTAAGTATCACATTACTTTGTTCCGCTGTTACCACACACTTGTCAGATGTTCGTTGCATAACGGACACCTTCCATAAACACTATGCGAAACTATACTGGAGAGGTGTAGGCTCTGACAAAAGTATTATGTTTCTCTTCACTACACACAGTGTCAACCTGCTCGTCAGTGGAATTATGCATGGTCACAACGATTGTAATCAATATGCAAAGATGGTCACAAAACTATTCGCAGTGGTAGCCAATGTGTAAAGAGATCGAAACGTAATCACCTCCAATAAATAACGGTAGAATTAATGTAAGAATGAATATATTTTGTTCCTACATCTCAAAGTGGCTGCCGATGTGTGCCATACAGCGCTGTATATATATATATATATATATATATATATATATATATATCAGAATCTTTTAGATCGTCCACTTTATGTTTATAATATGGATAATGGCGAAAGACTGCCTACGGTTTTGCGCCTCTCACGATCTCTACATTTCTACCACCGCATTTCCGCACAAAAGAAGAGGTATTGGTTCACAGGGAGATCTTTCTGTGGTTCTCAGCCATGAACACAGTTGGATCACATAACAGTCAGTTACAGGTGGCGTCACCCTGTCAAAGAATGTAGTGCTTTTCGGAACAACCACCTGGACTCAGATCACGCCATCATACGTACCCGTTTCGTTTTGTCATTTCCCCAGAGGGCATACGCTTGTAAATGCAAGATACTTAAATGGCACTCGAACGATAAGAGTGTACAGAGAACTCACCAGGAGGTGCTGGTGAACAAGTTGCCTAGTTCGAGTCAGATCAGTGATCCTAACGAACACTGAAAACAAATCGCTGCAGCTATGAAAGCATTCTGTAAAGGGGTACGTTCCGAAGGAGCTGTTCAACTGCGACAGAACTGGATTTCCGTCACGTCGATAAACCTCATGAACAAGCGTCGCTCGATCCCAATTGGTTTTGAATATAATGACGACCGTCAAGAACGCAAGCGGATTACAAATATATACTCAACGAGAGGTGCTCATTGCAAACGATCGTAACCAACGTCCTTTTAAAACAGCACGCTGTTTGCTGGTGTCTCGTGTACCATCGATGCACGAGCTAGGTTACCCCCCAACTCCCAGAGAGACCACTCCCTAGAAGCGAACTTCCGCAAATTACCGTCAGTGGTCACTTTAAAGAAATGACTGTAAATCTATTCACAGAATGAAATAAATTGAAATCAGTGTGGTAATACCATTCAAAAAGTGAAATGTCTGTTGTAACAGTGGGAAATCCGCTGAACTCAAGCCTGTAACAAAGCAGGAGAAGGATCACACAAATACAACCACCAATGAGTTTAAATTAAACGTTCGAATAAAACTCATAAGAAAAAAACAAAACTGACTAACCTTGCTTTGACCAAACACCACAACCTGCGATTGTGAATAGTCCGGGGCGATTGCAATCGACTTCACTGGGTGATCCAGACAGAACACCTTGTTTGCACTCACGTCTGACAGGTTGTAGATTGCAATCTGAATAACACCAACAAGCACCAAGGTTTGAACATTCAAACTCTGTAAGTTATTCCAGCACTTATACAAACCATAGCTTCGATTTAATTGACTGCTATGAAATCGCACCCCACTTGTCACACAGAACCAAGCAGATGGCAGTTAGGAAAATCAACGTTTGAATGATGGTCGCTGAATGAATTCTCTCAAAACAAGGATTTTGATGTGTTCGTTGCCAAACTCATTTGGTAAAGATCATTAACTGGAGAAAATAGATAATGTGACGAAACCGAAGATTAACTTTCCCCACGACTCCGAATGTGGTAGTACAGATGTTGTTTCTGACGTTTCAATTTAAAAGACCAAGTATGTTGCTGATCCAATGGATGTACAACTTTACTACAGTTTGATGGCCAAAAAACAGGCGAATGTCAAACTGTGGCAGAGTCAATATCTCAGGCTGGTGATTTAATTAGTCGGTTGTTCGCCCAGCTTGACGTTCACGTTGAAAACAGTTAATCAAATAAGCAACCAAACGCTCAACGATCTACCCAATGACGATGTCAATTTGTTTGATGATTAAACGTACATAACCTAGGTTCCGAGCTTGGAAGACAATCGAATACTTGAATGGTGAAGCATTCAACGGGATAACATAATGTAAAAGCGCTGCCTACAATCAGCAGAAATCGAACACTTTGGACGATTAGTAAATCTGACTCCAGAACGTGAAAGTGACCATCCAGGCATTCTCCCTTTGCGTACATGAGCGTAGCAGTTATTTCACATCAGAAGTGAAATGGGGATAGTTCAATGACTGAAAGAAGGAAGAGAATGCCGTACACGGTGCATCGTTGGGTGTGGATAGTTCTAATAGAATTCACAAGGAATGGAGAGGCTAAATCCAATAGTTTCATTTGGTTAAACAAGCACCGAGCCCATACATGAATGACAATAGATCGAGGCATTTCAATGGTGTACGATTCAATGAAGCGCTCTGTGGTCAGGTTCAGCCTGTCAGCTTGATAACCTTCAGTTTGGAAACGGGGTTTAAATATTGCATACTAACCAACAAAACAGATTACAGGAACGTTGGGGCGAACGAATGTTAATAAAACATGTTTCTCTTAAGCTCCCCTGACGGAAAATATACGATGAATTCTAGCGTTATGGACTAGTGAGACTTAAATGTGCCGCTGTAACAGCATCTCCTCTTCATAGATTTCGCATATTGACCTCAAAAAATAACTGGCACAGAAGTGGAAAACTGCACTGAGTGTATAAAACCGAAATTGCTGCTCGTAGGTCAGCTGGAAAATTATTCAAGAGTGGACATTACATACAACGGGTACACGTTTGTCTCGGATTCTATCACCATATATTCGTCTACCTGATACGGTGAAGATAAGGCGATTGGCAGAGATGTACGCAGGTTGCAGAATGTATCATTCGATGGTCTTCGGTGACATAAGTAGTCGTATTCACCAGAACTTTCATCAATGATTTTCGGCTTCGAGCAGTACCCGAAGGTAAAATGGCTTGGGTTGTCGTTGGTCTTGATAATAATCCACGAGAAAGAGTATAAACAGACAAAAGCAACTGTTTCACGCAACAAACGAGTCAACAAGTTTTCGGGTACAGTCTAGTCACTGACTGCGAGACAATACCATGTCAGAGAGTGTTTTCAATCAACGAAGTAGCCGCCTTGTAGTTTCTTCTAGTCATCAACAGCAACACTGGACAATGTACGCTGCAACAGACAGTCCGACAGCATGCAGAGTATGTGCCCCAACCAGTGAAGGCTGCGCATCTCCAATACGTCGGTTATTGAACGCCAACTTACACATTTTCCAAACGTGGGCTGATGAACTTGTCGCATTGTATGTAAATTCAGCTCATTTGACATAGGCTAACTGGTGAAGGCAACGGTGATCGAATACTTGAGGTCTTTCTGTGCACCTACCGCACGAATTGTTCCGTGAGGACGGGGTATGCGCAAATAAAACGAAATGTGCACGAGAGAGATCAGAAGAAAAAGAAATTCTCACAATGTTGAATCGGTGGGGGAGTTGATACGATCATCAAGCTCTCAGGCTTACTGATTTAGCTTTGTTTGATTTGTTTCTACGGAGCTGATTAGAAAACAAAACAATAAAAAGTTAGGGTTAGAGTTCGTCAGCCTGTTTCTTCCCAGTTTTAGTCACAATAAGATTGTTGGGACCATTAACAATTGGTAACCAATAAATCAAAGGAACAACCGTTTTTTGAGCCAGTTCATTGCTCATCCTTTAGCCACTTCGGATGATCAAGCAGGAACGCTCCAATCAAAGAATGACGAATGAACAAAGATCAAAAAAGGTTCACAGTGATTAGATGAATGCGCTTTCGATCTGACGTGGATGATCATGATTTTTCTTTGAGTTATTAGATTAGAACACAATGCTCAAACTCCCTAACTTTATTCGCATCATATTCCACTTCTACCTTACGGTACACCACTGAATACTTCAATATTCGCCTGTTATTCTGCTTGCAAACCATGCTGAAGTTGTACAGCCGCTGGACCATGGACCAAATTGATCTATCAAGTGTATATATCAGAAACCTCACTTACACTTTCACAAGTGGAATTGATACGGCAACTGATCCCGAATTAGACAGAAAAAAAACTGGTATTCCTGAGTGAAAACACTTTATTACACGGGCTTGCTCGTGGTTAATTGCCGAGTCCTTATCGTCTACCAGTTTTGCCGCATCGCTTATCAACTTTCTTGCACTACTTCGTCTGGCGATTTTATTGTCGTCGCCATCTTCTACTTCAAGTGATGTAGGGAAGCCTTGTGAAACTTCATTTAACGTTCTTATTAATGGCAATCCGTAAGTGACATAAGCTCTGTTCACAAACACCACTGAAGTAACCCAACTCCAGCATGTTTTCATCTCCATCGATGAAGCATCCAAAGATGAGCTGACCATTTCAACAACAACCATGACTTTGGATTTGGTCCCCAAAAAAGTACTCATCAGTAAGCAACCTGATATGGTTGAAGTTCAGAATTACTGTCAGTTAAATGTAGGGGACTCAGACCGCGCAGTAAGAAGCGTTAACTTCCTTACAATTCAGGCCACCGTTTCATCTATCACTTTAACGTAAATACAAAGTGCACACTGTATGTGTGTGAGTCCTGACCTTTTCTGCTATCTTGCCGCGGTGGTCAGGCTTGTGTGCTGTTATGATCCGGTAGGCCGTGTTGACTGCGACCTTGGTCGTTGCAGGTTCAACCATGTCAGATTGGCCAAACGGGAGCAGTCAGACGAAAGACAGATGCTTTCGTTGCGTACGGTGTCAGTGTGTTGTGTTTCGGTTCGGTTTGATATTTTCTTTTTTGAAACAATTATTTCCCTTGAACAGTTTGAACAAAGCAGTTAGAACCCGAACACTGGTAGATGCAATCATTTCGTATTGACTCGTCAGTACCAAATTTACAATAACACGAGTGCGTTTCTTTATAACAAACAACCAGAGGGGTTGATAATCAATAAGCGGGTCAGTTCACGAACAGTTGTTTCCGAACGCAGAGAGCTGCCCTGAGTCGCTTGATTGCGACTGCTTCGGTAAACCGTAAGAATCTTGGGTTAGAATGACGTAACAGGACTCTGAATGCACAAGATGGATCGATAACGTGGCCAGTGGTCAGGACGTGTCTAGCGACTGAGGAAGCTGGCTGTTTACGCATTTCAACATCATTGCCGCTCTCCGGTAACACGGACTTCTGCTCTCATTTAGGTAGATGTTCCTTCATTCTGGAGCTCAGGCATCTCTCGGTTCTGCCTATGTAGCTTTCCCCGCAGTTGCATACAAATTGGTAAATA
>LUCH01001643.1:101312-115397 GCA_013368495.1 Paragonimus heterotremus
CCTCAAGTGGAGATACTGCTCTCCAAACAATGTCCATTTCTGAGAAATGTCGAACATCATTCATTAGGTCCTTTCTTGAGGGACGTGAACGTCCCAGTGCGCGTTCAGAGTGTAGTGGTGACGAACAAGGAGGAAGCCCACGCGGCGTGAATGGATAAACTCTACCATTCACTAGACGGCCGTGGTCTTCAGAAAGTGTCACGCCCTCCATTCTCTAATTTTTGGCTGTTCAATCCAGAAGGCATCTTTCCGAGAATCTTTATTCGTGCCATCCAGCTCCGATGTAATCTGTTGAGGACTAAAGTCCGAAATTCACGAGGTGGCCGAAGTGATCACTCAGTTCTCTGCCGTGGCAACTGCGATCAACCAGAAAGCCTCGCCCATATTCTCCAATCGTGCTGGATCAGTCACGATGTGCGTTATGCTCGACACTACCGCGTGACCAACGATCTGGCAGAAAGGCTAAGTAATCTGGGCTACACAGTCCTCGAAGAGCTATGTGTAACAGCGACGAGCCCGTTCATCAAGCCCGAAATAATCGTGGTTCGTGACGGCGCTGCTGTGGTATTGGATGCCAGTATATTGGATGACCATCGTAGCCAGGCTGCTCAGATCGACAAGGTTGTGAGGAACAGGACCGAATCTCATAACGGTGACACTCGAATAACTCTGCACACTTTAAGCTACCACGCGGACTTCAGTTCTCGCTCTGCTCTGATCCTCGCTTTTCGTGGTATCACGTATCTCTCTTCTTGTAACGCGGTTCTTCGACTGGGAATGTCCTATTACTTAGTCACTGACTTAGGCCTACTGACTACTCTTGATTCTTTGGAAATCTATCACACATTTATGTGGTGGACTTGGTGTTGATTGTTGCCACTATTCTGACAGCTGTCCCAATGTGTAAACCCTGAATGTGCTAGCACCTCGGTGCCTTGGAGGGCATTTGATTTTAAGACCATTTTTTTAACACATCACAAAAGAAATTTCCAACTGGTGACTGAGATTACTGACATTTGATATCCCTGTGGAACAGCTTGTCAACTGCTGTGTTGTTAACCACGCGAAGCTCTGCGTTTGAGAGCCAGTCTGCTTTGAACTTCTCTTTTGCATTTTGGTTGCTCCACTTCTCGTGTCACTACCTGACCTTTCTTTGAATAAAGCTGCGTAAACTGCCTTACAAAATAACCGATAAATAGCAGCATTACGCCTCACCAATTGAAAACTGGTGAAAGCCACAGGCATGCATCATGCACGGAATGGGTCAACTGTTCGCCACTTGACGCAACTTTGAGTCAATTGCACCAGTTTCAACCTACTTAATGAGGTCAAACTATGTTTGTTGTTGTTGTCCAAATTTACTTTCACTAAGCTGATGCAATCATCAATAACGTGTAAATGAGGTAAACGGAGTAATTTACCTACATTCTGACGTATGGTAATTTCGATAGAAAAAGACCACAGTTAATAGGCTGAGAAAATGTCTAAACAAGGAACACGAGTACTTCTTGGTTAACAGCAATGAGAAATGAAGTAGCCTAGTAAAATCCCCCAATGAAAAATCTTTCAGTTCAAAGTGCCTCCATGCTGATGAAAATAAAGTCTAACCTAAAAAACGTTGCCATGGGATTGTGAATACATGTGAACACTGGAAAAAAAGACATCGCAAACAAATTAGATACAAAATTTTTACTATGTACACCATGACACTGTGTTATTTAATTATGGATCAAAACTGTTTACAAATGTAAGCTGTGTACTAACGCGCTATCCGCTACCAGTATTCCTGCGTATTTAATCCACTTGACAAGACAGATAGTAGAAACGTCGTAAGATACATTCAAGTTAAACCGAATTTCAAAATAGAAATTAATTAACTGCGTCGTTTCTATGTCAGATTACCTTCGGATGGGGTGTTAAACAAGTGATGGTATCGGTAGACGTCAAATTTTTTATGTCGTTTTCGAGTTGCCTGTACTTTAGACGTGGCTCTTTTGCCTCGGTTCCAACTTCCCCATCCAAATCTTCAGCCAGTTCGGCAACTTCGAAAGTCTCGGCCATGACGAATTAAAAAATCCACGACCAGGCGAGCAGATCCTTGAAAACAATTGGTAAATTATAGTTTAGTATAGTTTAGTATTTGTACGAAATGTTACTATGGTATCTAAAGTACTAGTTAGTTCAAACGATTCGCCGGACTCGAGCGTAGATGCCTCCATAATGAATTCCATTTCGGAGCTCTCATGTTACAAAATAAACAATGAACGAGTGAGCAGCATATATGAATGTGACAAACTGTTCTAATCAATAATACCCATTGGAAGGAGCGAAACTGAAGAATCAGAGATTAAAGAAAGCGAAGCAGGTGATCCCCTCTTTTGAGTACAGCTATCGTCTAGTGAATAAACACCCAACGCTGACATGTCTCCTTTTCGAACAACCAAACGAACTGTTACTGACTAGACACTAGACATACAGTTCAAACCAAAAAACCAGTAGCACGCCGAAAATAATTACTCGACAGTTGACTCTTCTATTGGCTCACATTTGTCGAGAACTATCACCATCAAGTATAAAAACGGTATACAACAGCTGAATTAATTACTGACACAGTATGGTCAATATGAAGACGACACATACTCTGCAGATATTTCGAAGTATACCAATTAGCCATAGGATCTGACCGCTCTAATGAAGAGATTAGTGTCAATTGTGGAACGGTAAATAACCCACACTGAATTAGACGTTCCGGTTACAAAAATACGTGTATGCAGAGAAAATATGGGTTCGTTGACATATATTTGTGAAGTTTTCTGTCTATATGGCAAAAGACACTTGAGTCACACCTCTAGACAACAAACAAAAAGGATCTATGCGTAAAAGTGTAAGGCACTTGCGATGAAATTTGTCGATTAGACCTCGGAAGACAATAGCAACCACGAGGCACGAATTGTTACAGTGAAGAGCATTACCACCAAAGAAGCAGGAACGAAAAAGCTAGTTGTACATCGACCTTTCAGAGGATATACTACATAACAACAGCTCCCTTGAAAACTGAACAGATCACTAAAGAAAACATAAGCCGCAGCATAACGCAACAACACCCCAAATACCGATGCAAGGTAACCTCAAATCCACGAATTCTATACGGTTGTTATTGCAACCACTTCTGTAGAAATGGATACTTTGAAAACTGTCTGAGAAGAGACAGGGTGTCATTCGCCTATTTTAGGATAGACTTCATTGAGAACATCGATAGGTCTACATCGCTGAACCTCGCCAATAACACCGAACACACTATGATCAATCGGGTGTTTAAAGTGTGATATCATCACAATCGTAGACAGCAATACATCAGTGATGTACAGTGATGCTTAACTGCCACAAATTGTGAGTATTCATGATTGTTTGTGGGCTGAGAAACTGACAGGATGTCCAGACCTAGAGAGGAGAACGATTAAGGTTCGCAATCAAAGCCTTTGGCTCAAATGCCTGTACCGCAAGGCAGCGAGTGGATGGCAGTGTATCAGAAACTGGTACTTTGTCCGGAAAACGATGCCAACCTTCTTCCAACCACCAACCTGGAGGACCAGCAGACTGTGACTTATCAGACCTTTACCTATTGGTCTGCTTGGTATGAGTGACTCTGTCGGTGTAGAGGGCACACCATCCAGTTTAACGCAATAGGTCATCGAGATGCGCATGCCATCATACCAGTCTCGTTGGTTGCAAGTATTTCCGTAGCGGTCGTATTTGCATCGGTCGCACAAACTCGTTGATAGCACCCACCTTCTTATAGCTCCCAATAAGTATTTTTATTCTGCACCACAGACCTTTGTAGCAGCCTTCCGGGTATGTAGTCCCCACATTGACCGTGGGTAGAGTATCGTCTCGTATGTGCACGAGCACCCCACCTCCATCCCACATGTGAGGTCTGTCAGAACGGAATAGGCGGTATTCAGGACTAATCGGTTCAGCGTCCGAGACCGAGCCCTTGATCCAGGTTTCGGTGAGTACCACTAGCGTCGACTGATCTTGATGAACCCAGTGTTCTGACTTTTAACCTGTTCAACACGCTCCGAACATTAGGATATATTACCAGTCCGAGAAATCCGCCTGTGGTTGCTCCATCAATCACATTGATACTAATTCCTCTGTACAAGGATTACTGGAGCTCAATTCGGTTTCAAACTCTGGCGAATTGCCTTCGGATTTCCAACTTTCACACCACAAGATATCGTCAGTTAACATATTGGGTCACATAATATATACTGTCGCTCCATCCTGACCTAGAAGCAGGTTTCCAACGTAATTGGCAATGGAGTCTGCTTCCGTACGTTTCAGGGTGGCTGTTACTGATATACCTGGAGTTTCAGTGCCCGTCCTATTACAACATGGTGTCATATGTCGGCCATATGCGGGAGTCACACTAAAAGGGGTCTTCTTGGTCCATCCAAACTTTCGGTTGATTAACCTGACGCATACATCAAGTGTTGTCTGGAGTTGTTCCTACAGTTACCATTTCGTATGCTTTTTAGACAACAGGTTGTCAGAAATGCGTGTATTATTGTCGATATGGGTAAGCTTCGTTTCTGATAGTGATATGCACCACGTTGTGATGGGTAACCAAACCGGAGACACAACTGTGCAAACACTCGGTGGAGTGGTTCGTTGCAGTACGCAGTCACTGAGGTTGTGGTCATCGATGTTTGCGTTCGATCGCTGCCACTGGGTGGTACCACCGGGTAAGTAACAAAAAAGCTACAAGGCGAGTGGTTAACAGATTGCCAAGCAGTTTCTTTCGCCCAGTCTTCAAGTTTGCACAGGCTTAGGTGGTTAGGTCATAAACTAAGAGTGCCAATTAGTCATCTTCTACACTGAACACTCTGCCGATGCTGCAGCCGACTGGCGTACGGTGCAGGGCGGGGAGGTAATACCCTGGTGTTGGGAAATGAAATCGTTTTTCAAGGGGTTGGCCACTGTAGATTGGGTTCGTCTCCCGGGCTGGGATCTCTCGACTCACGGAGTCGGTGGCTGGAAGCTTCAGGTGAGTTGATTACTAATCGTGCTTAGTGGCGGAAATGTTATCGTCGTTTCTTCAAGTTCTCTATGAAGTAAGTACGTTTGATGACACGAGGCAGCGAAAACTGTGAGAAAGTTATCTCGCCAGTGATACCGAATTTGATTGAAGCATTTGAAGTAGGTGGGGCTTCTATAGAATGCGACGCAGATAGAGAAGTCTTACATGAATTAGGTGTTGACTTAAAAAAGGACTGAAGTAGAGATGGTTCGAGGGGGCTGTGCGGAAACCGGCTTCGTTTTCGTTATATTGAGGTTTGACCAATCACAGTAATGCCAAGGGAGGTTGAGTACCCACACAGATTTCTTTTTTGCGTACATATTTGACTGCAGTTTGCGGGCAGGGTTAGCCTCAGACGTTGACAACAAAAAGGTTATCACAACCCTGGGAATTTTTCACCTGTGTGCTATATGACAACTAGACTGGACCTTGATGGGGTATGATGGCATGCGCATCTCGATGACCTATTGCGTTAAACTGGATGGTGTGACCACTACACCGACAGAGTCACTCATACCAAGCAGACCAATAGGTAAAGGTCTGATAAGTCACAGTCTGCTGGTCCTCCAGGTTGGTGGTTGGAAGAAGGTTGGCATCGTTTTCCGGACAAAGTACCAGTTTCTGATACACTGCCATCCACTCGCTGCCTTGCGGTACAGGCATTTGAGCCAAAGGCTTTGATTGCGAACCTTAATCGTTCTCCTCTCTAGGTCTGGACATCCTGTCAGTTTCTCAGCCCACAAACAATCATGAATACTCACAGCACTGTCAATTCCACACTGCATCGACCGTCTCGCAGCATAAACCGCGTCGCCTTATCTCCTGCATATAGCAATGAGGATAGTCGAAAACGTGCTATTGCTGATCCCTCCTCCCACTGCCCTCCCAAATTTAGCTTTCAGGCCACTTTTCGACCTACATTTCTAGTAGTTACTTTATAGATCTTACAACAGATATAGCTGATCATAGTAACACTGTGTCGGTAAGTCGCATTTCTTACCATTCAGCCTCAGGTCTCCCTCGTCCCTTACTCAGACCTGGAATGAGACTTAATACAGGTAATATCAACCTTCGCACTCTAAAACAAACAGGTCAACAACAAGCCGCTTTTGCATAAACGTTAGACTCGTTAAATGTGGATGTCTGTTCTGTTTCAGAGACTAGAATCCAGGACAGCAGTCAACGTATGGAACTAACAGCACTTGTATTGTTTACCCGTTACTAGTTATAAACTTCGGGTGAAAACACGATCCACTAACGGTCAAGCTCGAGTAGGTGTAGTCCTCAGCTCAACGGCCGCGGCCACATTGATAGATTGGATTCCTGCTAATAATAGACTTTATGCCGTCCGCTTTGGAGGTTCTGTTAGAACCAGTTCTAGACGGAAAACCTTCAGAAATCTTCTCACTGTCTGCTTTCACTCCAGATGATTGTAGTGAAGACGGTATCAAGGACCCGTTTTATTCAAATCTGGTCGCTCTCCTTCGGTCGACATGATTCTGATACAGTCGTTCTGACAGGAGATATGAGCACCCAAGTCGGCCGCCTTAGTCAGACCGAGTCTCGTTTGGGTGAAAGGTTTGGGATAGCATCACACCGGTCGGATAATGGCGGGCGGTTGTTACCGCTGTGCGTTGAACATAGGCATCTTGCGCGTCACTGTCATACTTGACGCCCCTTCTCCGAATCAGGCATGGTCGCAGATAGACCACACAGCTGTTAGTTACAGTTGGCGAGGCTCCATTCAAAACTGTCCTTTTTACTGGAGCACATTCGTGGATTCAGATAATGCGTTCGTACGTCGTCGTCTCCTTCTTCCTTTCACTGGGCAGCGACTCCATCAATTATAACGGCTGGCTGTTAAGAAAATGGCTATACCGCCGGTAACGCATAAATACCAAACCAGCTTAGAAAGCTGTCTTAGCAGTTCTCAGCTTGAAAATCCTAGCATCTGAACCGAGATCGCTCGGGCTATTTTTGAAGGATGTACTGTAGCATGCGGCACGGGAGTATGTGGGTTGAACAAATACTGGATTTTGGAGAAATCCCTGGAGTTGTTAGAAACTAGAGGGAACTTTCCGCCTGGTATTTCATATAGCAAGTCTAGGAGAGATATCCGTAGGAAGCTGAAGCATAGCCTGATTACCGATCGGGAGGCTTGGTTAATGGTAAAAGTCAGGGAAATGGAAACCGCCTTGTTAAAAAAAACATCGGCACACTCTTTAAGCTTAGCCATGTTACTTATCCCATGCATCCGTATGTCAGTGAAGCTACCAGCGAGAAAGATGGCACACTCGTCAATAATAAGTCCAGAAGGTTAGAATAGTTGACGAAACACTTTGAATCATTTTAGCTAGCCTTCTGCTTCTAATGTGTTGCTGCCACAAACTTGTACTTTGGGAATTTGAATGCCAGCCAGAATCCTTGAAAATTCGAGAATTCGCGCTCGCTTCTGATTGGTCAGTTGGGTGGCCTAGGCCAAGTTCGCTTAAAACCTATAATTACAGCTATACACCCAAAAATATAGCTGCCTTCGGGCTGAGTAGCAAATATAACTCGTTTGAAGACTGTCTTCTTCCACACTTGTCGGCGGGTTCTAAGTTGCGATAGTTGGGTTCCGATACTTGCGCTCTGATTTTCGTACCGTTTTGCGATATAGTTGCGTTTATTCGAGATAGAGATACCGCTCGTGGTTTTTGCGTTTGTTCTTGTCTTTCTCTGTCAGGAGGGTCGTAACACGTTTGTCGCATGTATAAGGGTGGCAGCCGCAAGCTGCCAATCGGTCACTGACCAGTGAGCCTTATCTTTGTTGTTGGGACGGTCATGGAGCGTTCACCGGACAGGGGTTTTAGGATGTTTCTGCGGACAAACGAGTTGCTAAACCCCTTCTAACAGCTTTCACCAAGACCGTTCCAGTCTGACCAGCCAACTGCTAGTGACAGCACTGGGTTGAGGATAAGGTTAGTAACACGCCAACAGATGTCACCTTTGTGGGCTTCGACAAAGCCTTTGATAAAGTTCTACATGAAAGGCCCCCAAGCAAGTTTGAAACATTCGGCATCACAAGCCCCAACTTTAATTCGAAGGAGGACTTTTGTAGTTGCAGTTGCTTGGTTAGAGTGTTTGGGTCACAGTCCTCCTGACGGAAGATGTCCAACGGGGTTCTTCAGGGTTTGGTTGCCGATCCACCACTGTTTTTAGTGTTTATCAGTTATCTCCCCGGAGTCAATGAATCACCGCGTTTGGCGTACGCTGATTACCTTAGTCTGGCCCTTTTTCAAACAAGGGAAGAAGATCGGGATGCCCTACAGATTGATCGTGATCACCTAATGGGACTTTCAAATGAGCTCTACCTGTGAACCTCAGAAATCATGCGTACATGCAGATTGAGAAGATGAGTGGTGTGGGTGCCTATCACATGGGTGGACGGTTGTTGAGACAAACAGAGAGTAAACGCACCCTGGGTACTGTTGCTTCAGGATCACACAAGACGCAGGACAACACGGACAGGACCCGGACATCAGTTCGCTGTGCACTGGGAGAAAGCAAAAGGCCTTTCAGCAAGCCTACGCCCAGAATATCAACCGTCTTGGTCGCCGTCAGACTATTCCTGGAGCATGGAATAGCGGCGGCCCATCTCTCCATCAAGAGGGAGATACGCAAGATGGAAGCAATTCACAGAAGAGCCACGATAAATGTGGTTGGAACAAAGGTAAACAGCTATAAATGGAGACTAGATTTAGTTGATACGTTTCTCCAAAGCTACAAGGATGTGCGGAGAGATTTACTAGTAAGCAAAATACTGGGCGAAACCGGATCCCGAATTGCGCGTGGAGTTCCCTCTCAGAAATGACGACAAGGAGTGTGGATACCAGTTGATTCGGAAGGAACAAACCGCACAGAAGACACCTGCAGTCAAATGCCTCTCTTGTAGAGTGGTCAACTGATGGAACGCTCTTCCATGTTCTGTGATGGACAAGGAATCGGAAGACATACATAAAGTGAAACCAGGCATACACTCGGAGAATCTGTGGCGGCAGGAACGGTCGTAACCTGACGTCTCTATGAAATACGGACGTGATGGGGCTTATAAGGGAATATGTACCTGCCTTCATTGAAAGAACACTGGGGACTAATAAACGGATATTGCACTCATTTATAAAAAAAGAATTCGATTGGCACAAATACATTTACTTATACCGAGGGGTGTCCAGTGTAAAAATCTAAATCACTGTTGGTTTGGAACCAAACGGAATTACCATGTGTCTATACACAACTCAGGAATGCACCCACACCCTGAACCCGAAAATATCGCACTTCAGCTCGAATATTCACCAATCCGCACTTTGAGATCAAAGATATTTGTCGTGACGATGGCGTAAGAGTTCGACTGCTTAAACCGCTTCCGTCCAAACTATGACTATGGCGCGCGTGTTCGCGTTTGTTTGATTGTAAGCTTGTTGCCTTAGGAGCACCAATAGCGCCACACACACACTCTCGGTCTATTCGCGCGCTCGACGTTTGGATACTCAGCTTACTCAGCTGTTATCGCATATGACGTCATTTTAGGAGACCGAATGTAACAATCACATAATACACGTTCGGTCTCCTATTCGTTTTTATTTTCATTTCGCGTCTGGTTTTCGCTAGATATGCCTAGGAATTATTGAGTTAGTACACGAACGCATAAACAATCGTTCAGTGTGCTGTAATGAGAAAATAAACAGTAGAAGCGTTGTAGGTCTCGGACTTAGCGGTGCAAGAAGCTGGACGCTCTGGCTACTGGTCACCACCCATCCTGTTCACTGAACTGAACTGACCTGACAAAATCCGCGGTCATCTTTTTACAAGTCCCAAACAGCAACCACAATGACTTCACTGTGTACTTCGCCTTTTACGACGGACCGCTAACAGCCAAAAGGGGCCACCAGAACAGGTGGTGTTGGTGCCTATTGTCGTGGCCCTCAAACGGCTCAAAGATGTGCACATGACAGCGCACTGAGAGGCCGAAGATGTGTAACGCCCTGCTTACTCCGGTGTCGAGACTTTCAGTTAAAAGGCTCACACAGTAAGTGATTCCTGACCACCACCAATGGGCAGTGAACTTACACACTACATCGGTTAATTCATAATATTGGAAACAAAATCAGTTTTATTCGGTTGCACAACGTACTTTTTTTAGAGGGAAGTGTAAATTTCGCCAATCCAAAAAAATCAAAGCCTGCAGATCAATCCAATACAACGTCACGTCAGCGCACCTTATTGGGACAATATGATCAGCAAAAAAGTAGTTCTTTCAGCGATTTTACCGATTTACACACGAGTTCGAGGGTGGGGGCTAAGTCACTCGGATTCCGTCAGTTTATCTATTTCCACATCCAGGGGGTTTCTGTTGACTTGGAAAACAGTAACTGAAAACAAAGTATAGTACCACTCTTGAGAGTCAGAAGTACCAAGAACAGGATAAAATACTAATCTTACTGCCTTAAGTAAGTGGGAATTTAATAACACTGAAACGATCCCTAGAAGTGTTTAACAACCGCCAATAGAAGGTCGTTCCAGTGGTTCATAACCATATAAGAAAAGAACTGCTGCCTGAAGAATATCCGGAGCCGAAGCTTATGGATTTTCTTGTTGTGACCATTTCGGCTAGTATCAGCTACAGAGGTAAACAATTGCTGCACGAGTCTTACGTTAAATAGGTGTGTAAGGATTGAGTCACTAAGTCTTCGAAATTCAAGTGGATAAAGATCCACAATTCCAAGACGACACTTGTAGGAGAAATGCCACAAAGCAGTGACCATTTTGGTGATTACTTGCAGGACATTACCAATGACAAGTATGTCATTCTTCAAGCTAAACCTCTTCTAACGGCTTTCACCAAGACCGTTCCAGTCTGACCAGCCAACTGCTAGTGACAGCACTGGGTGGAGGATAATGTTAGTAACACGCCAACAGATGTCACCTTTGATTAGCACACTCAAACAGTAGTTTTATACAGATCCCGTGAGAAGTTTGAAAAACATGTTCGTCTGTGTGGGTAAAGACTCCCTCTATCATCCCGAGTACCAAATCCCTTTCCAGCGACCATCTGGTGGTGATATAAGGATAGATTTAACGACAGACAAACTCCTGGATCTTTTACAGGGCCAACTTTTGATATATCAATTACAGTTTGTGCACTATATATCAGGAACGGGCTCCCGCAGTTTCATGTAAACCACACATATGCACACTTTCTGTCGTTTACAGGGAGACACCAGTCATCTAAATAGTACCTAGTACAGTCGAGAGACGTAATGCATTGGAATATCAGGCATTCCAGATTTTTAATTCGTCAGCATAAGGAAGAGAGTCGCCGGAAATAAGGTCGGAGATGTCATTGCTATATACCCAAAATAACAGTGAACCAAGTAGGGATCCTTGAGGAACTCTAGCGGAAATCTGAGAGGGATAAGAAAAGTCCGATTCGGGTTTTACTCTAAAAGTTCTGTTACCAAGAAAGGACGTGATCCGGCGGAGAACCTCTCCTTGGATGTCATAAGGTTTTAGATTATGTACCAGAGGACCGTCTGGGACACGATAAAAGGCTTTGGCGAAATAGAAGAAGGTAGCATCGGATATGTGGCCATTATCTTTTGCCTATGTCAGGCTATCCATGATGATTGACATACTGATCACGCATGATCGGTCGGGAAGGGAGCCACGATGAGTCAAGGAGAAAAGATTATTTGAGAAGAATTGTTGAAGGGTGACGCGTTTTAACAAACGATCCATTATTTTGCGTAGGATGCTAGTGTGGGTGATCGGCCAATAACTAACAGGAGAGTGTCGATCGCCTCCCTTAAATACAGGTGACAGTGGTCTCTTTTCTGACCTATACTGTTACCTTGATGAGGTGGTCGGGCTTGTGTGCTGAAGTTTGGCGTACAATCCCTCTTTTATTTCACCATGCAGGATAGAGCAGATGCCACGCTCATCACCGTGGTGTCCACCAACTTAGACCAGTTGTATTGAGATTGTGGCTTGCTTGCGAGCTTCTCGACATTACACTCTGCAAGATGGACACGACAGCGATGACGATTGTTGAGTTGTGTGGCGCAATCTCTGCACTTGCGGCCGATTGCGGTGATCAGATGGGCCAATTGAGCTGTTGGGCTTCTCTCGAGACCCGCGGGATGACGTTTGAAGTCACTCGAAGACAAGAAGCCTAAGCTACATATTGGACAAGGAAAGTGAGTAGCGGTTTCCTGAAAGCTGAAATTGTCTCCGGCTGACGCTGAAGGATGTTTCATTTCGTTGTCGGAAAACTAGCGGATTGCTGTACTGTAGCCACAGGCAGGAGTGTCGGGATGACAGAGGGTGTCCATGCCACGGGCCGCTCGCAGGTTCCTCAACGTGGCTACCTAAAGAAAGACTAGGCTATTCGCTGACGGTTGGCTAGAAGAGTGGCCGGGTGCGCAGTCGACGAGCGAGCGGGATGGAGACGATCGGCATTGTACAGTGTGTATGTGGGGTGATTACAATTCGGGGGAGGAGGGGCCTCGAGTGGTGTTTTGGGGAAATGCAACGATTCTTGTGCAGTGTGAACTGTTGAGCTCAGTTCACAAATAATACTGTTTTCTGAGGCTGAGACAACTGGTAAACACTGGCGCCTTCAACGTCCGCATTATCCCATAAGTCGGTCAGCAAGCTGCACTGGCTAGTACTCTCTCACGTCTGAAGCTTGATGTGTGCTGGGTATCGCATAGGTGAACCTACGATTCCAACATCGTTATTAGCTCGTGCTCACCCCCAGATAACCGTCGATTCAAGCGCTTCTCTCTCCGGACTTTTCGTGACGCCGAAGCTGAATCTCGTGGTCAAGCTGGAGTGGGAATCGCACTGAGTTCCAGAGCAGAGTAACGTGTGCTCGAATAGATCTCAGTAAACAGTCGTTTGTGCGCTATCAGATTCCAAACATCGGTTAAAGTCTGTCGACGCAAATTAGAAAGGCGATGTGTATTCATTATATCGGTGTACGCTCCAACAGAGAGTTGTTCGGATGCTACCAAGGATGCGTTCTATGACGCAATCGTTGAGGCAAACTAAACACTCAGACATCATGATACTGGTGGGCGGTTTGAATGTCCAGCTGAATCGTCTTTTTCGGACAGGAAGTGGTTGGGAGGTATGTTTGGTGTTCGAGCACAACGTATTAACAATGGCGAAAGACTACTGAAGCTGTTTGTGTCCCACCGTATCTGTATTTCGAGCACCGCACTTCAACACAGGAAGAAGCACTGTATTACATGGAGACCTCCGTGTGCTCCTCAGCTGTGGACACAGTTGAATCACATAGCAGTCGGTTACAGGTGGCGTCAATCTGTTGAAGACTGTCGCGCCGTTCCGAGTAACCATCTAAACTCGGCCCATGCTACTGTCCATGCCCGTTTTGTTTGGTCACTTGCCCAGAGGGCATACGCTCGTAAATGCAAGATACTTAAATGGCATTCGAACGAGGAGAGTGTAAAGAACGCTTACCAGGAGGTGCTGGTGAACATGTTGCCCAGTTCAAGTTAGGTGAAGGATCCTAACGAACACTGAAAACAAATCGCCGTAGCTCTGAGAACATGCTGTGAAGAGGTATGTTCCGAAGGAGCTGTTCAGTGGTGACAGAACTGGATTTCTGTCACGTTGATAAACCTCATGAACAGGCGTCGCTCGATCCCACCTAGTTCTGAATATGAGGGTGACAGTCGAGAACTTAAACGCAAGCTGACTAGAAGCCTGCACAAAAACAGTGAGAACTATTCGGTAGAACAGTCGAGAAAGCCTTTTTATTTGGGAATAGCACAAGGCTTTTCTCCCTGATTCGTGGTTATATTAGCCGTCGTGTCGGTGTAAGTGAGACCATATGTGATAAAGATGGTTCAATTTTCACCAGTCAGCCACACCGACTTGACAGGCGGACTGAACCTTCTGAAGAACAGTTAAGTTGACTCCATCCAGACCATGTGGACGAC
>LUCH01001644.1:19240-72600 GCA_013368495.1 Paragonimus heterotremus
CAACTGCACCTGTGTCTGTAATCTGTCGATTCTTTTGTGAGGAATTTTGAGTTTCGGTCGGAGTGATAAAACCTCCAATTTTGCCCGCGTAAACTGAGTTGACGATAGGTTCTGCATGTGTTTCAAACCATCTGTACGGAGCAAGCACTCGTTGTCCGAACGCGACAAAGTTCCTTGAAGACTGTGCAGGATCTTGGTTCTAGTATTCTTCAGTATAACCCTGACAAAATTCTCAAACTTTATGCAGCATATCAACGACAGACTGTTAAGCGTTGATGTGAAATGTCGTTGAGTCTCTAGATATTTGTTTAATGGTAAGCAAATATCATTGACGAAAGTTGTTAAGATTTTATCTTGAACGAGAATGCGACTCGTGGGGTCAACATTTTGAGTTAACCGGATTGGTGCCATGAGTCCTGTTGAGGAGGTAGGGCAAACTCAACATTACTCACAAGCGATCGTAGCTGGGCATTCCGTATAAGCGTTTGGCTGCTCTTAATTTGGGATCGGTACAGTGTTAAGTAAAGTCGCCTCATAAAAACAGGCCAGATTTGACCCCTGGTTGTGGCAACGCTATGAGCTACCAACAACTGTCTAACAATATCAAAACTCGAGCATAGTGCTTCACTATATGTCCCTTTAAATCGGTGGTGAGTAAACCTAGTTAAATTTTGACTTACAGGCACGGTGGTGCACAGTTGTGTCTGAAGAGCCTGTGTGATTGATCTGCTCAGTTGTTTGGTGGAAACGAGCTCAATTACTCGACGTCCTCTGGTACATGCACATTTTTAGCACTCGATTGATTGTTTTCGCGTACATCCAGTGGGAATCACGTGAAGCAACGCTGAGACATCGATCAAAAAACACACATTATGAGCGGATGTTTGGCAATGCTGTAATAATTATAACGCAAATTTATGAACAAACTAAGTAGGTTGCCTTTTAACTGGATGGGTTATCTTGTATTTAGACGTTTTTCGTTCCTTGAAACTTCAGACGAACATTTAATTTTCGGTTTTTACAGACATACCGCATATGACATACGTGAACCATCTGTTTGCTGACGTTGATATTAGAGAACTGCATCTTGATGCCACCTGCCACTGACCGAGACAGAATAAAGTTGATCGTATTTCGTGATAGTGTACTAGCTAGTAAAAAACTTAACAAACTTCAGAATTTATTTGTTGAACTATTTCCATAAACGGGATAACAGATGTATGTGAAAGATATTTTTAGGCGGGTCAATGTGTTAAAAATAGATTAGTTCGAATATTTCCCTTGCAGATGTTTAACTCGCTTAATGGTGCACACCCAAAGGTTTCGGTGAATTCCAGGATCGTTTGTTGGCGTCATACAAACGAGTGGGCTTGTTACACCACATGTTTCGTTGTTCAAAGTAGCAAGGACTAGAAGATTAACCGGGATGAATGTGTCAAACATGTTCCGTTTGTGTTCGTTTGTGGCTGATCAAGTGGACAACTAACCGGGGCTTCAGGCTGTTTACCTTCAGGTTAAGCGCAGTAATTCATCTACACATGATAGCCAAACCTGTGGTAAAACCATAATGACCGGTTTATAAAATTAAAGCCTGGCTAGCTGATGTGATATTTAAACAGCCCAGTTTTCCACGTCATAGTTGTTGGAGTGAAAGTTAGATTAAAAATTAGTGGAAGAATCTTCTCGTGTTTGAGATTTCAAAGGTATAATCGACAGGAAGTTATATCCTGTCTACAATATGTAACTTAGAAGTCCCCGCTCGCATGGTTATCGATTGGAACAGACAAGACAGTTACTGTGTCTCCTATCGATACGATTAGGCAATCTGAACCCTATTCACACAAGGCTGCGGTTGAGTGTTGAAATATGATTTACCGACCATGCCTAGTTTGAGGTTACTGACATTGTGGTTAACACGTTAGTCTCACAAACACGTGCGTCAGAGTGCAAATTCCGGCTCAGACAAAGGCATGCTTTACGGACGTGATCTAACAAGAAGGAAACTCTAGTCTAATGTTTCCTTTCGAAGTGGGTTAGCCGGAGTGCTTATCTGATTGCAAAGACTGCGACTAGGTGTAGGTGGTGTTTAGTTTGAAATTATCCCAACCCGGGAAATTCAATCGAAACTATACCTATTAACAAAGGCTACCTTGAGGTAGGGATACCTTCGGTCCAAAATATGTAATCGGAAAATCACAAACTATTGACTACTGTTTCTACTCGGTTGGTCTAAATGCACATCCGTTCAACAGAGCGGAAAGAGGACATGCGTGACTGTATTCTCATCAGCTTCAAACATAAACCATGCCAAATATTTACACCAGACCAATAGAAACGGACAATGAGTGGGTACGCACACATTCTCAACAAGCATCACGTGACCAGAACAAAAATCCGAGATGGTGATTATGCAGCTTTTGAACATACGACACCAGGTGGTAATTTTAGAGCAGCGTAGTTCTTCTGAAAGCCAACGATGTTGACTATCGATTGTGCAACATTATTCTAAATAAGCCATCTGTGTCAACTTGTTAAACTGTTCTCATTGGATGCTTGACGACAGATGATATCGGACTTCGAACACGGGTTTAATTCTCATGCAACTGTTCTCGTGTCGGTTGTTTCCGAATATGTCCGGCCATTCGCTACAATGTTTGTCGACATATTCTGTTAGATTCATTATACTTATCGGTGAATTGGTATATAACGTGAATAACAAAATCGTTAGACGAATTCTATTTGTGATGATGATGTATTTGCTATTTGATAGACTGACCCCAACTAGACCATTCAGTTTCATGCGCTTAAGTCAGAACAGATTCCACGCGTGCTTGAGATAGTCTACCATGTTATCTCCTTCGAAGCGCAACACAGAAAACTTTATTTTTAATGATACACTTGCAATGACTCGATCTCCTTACCCTTCTCGCTGTAAGTCTCGATTAATCTCTCAGGGTAGTCATTTGTTAGTTATCATGTTCTGCTCCTAGTTTATGCGATTTGCAAATACGACTGGCTCTAAAAACAAACCTCTGATAAAACCATGTCAATAAGCAATAAAAGCAAAACTTGTGCAATGAAGTGAACGCTGTAGTGAACCATCTGTATGTCAACTAATGGTTACATCCAAGAAAGTCAGCCGGCTGTTTCATTCAATCTTGTGAGCTGAAAACAGTCACAACATAATACTGAAAACATTCGATATTGTTGAAAATCCAACTGTCTTCAAACATTCATTTGCACAGTAAGATTTGACACTGAGTTGACTGATCGCACTAACCAACCGTCTGTTGTTCACGCCTTAATTATTTCCTTTAGCGATTGTGATAATTGTACCTGGTGGCTTTAGTCTAAAATGAAAATGAGCTCGTTCGTTGACACTGGGTTTTTCACAGGAAAGTGGTAATCATTGTGTATATAAGTATGTATGCTTCCTTCTTTGATGAAGTGGTTACAGGGAACTAAGTATTTCATGAGCTGAATTGAACTAATTAGTAAAACTAACAATTGCGTAAATATTAATTTAGCATCGAGTAGTATCAAGCGAATGTTCAAATGATGACAGCACTTGACCATATTTTTCGAGGGTGTCCTCTTCTAAATATGACTGATGTGAAAATGGAACTGATATTATTCTTTGGAATGTCTGAGAAGAAACTTGAAATTATGTAATCATGTTCATACTTATTACAACGTTTACAACAAGTGTTGTAGTTTACATAATATTTTAACATACGATTTTGTCTGCAAAGAAAGTTTATTTCCAAAGATGAGCATATTCATTTAGGAAGGCTATTCTTCCTCTTTTTCAATTAAACTCAATAAAGCGACCGAAAATTCCGCATTCAGTGAGTCGTGGACATCGAGTCTTTTGTAACTACAGACAGTAAATGGAGTAATCGATCTATTTAGAGAAAAAATGTATAGACAGTATGTTTAAAGTGGACAATAGATTTAAAGCGGTTATCGGTATAATCAAACTGTAGATGACGTAAAGATATGAACAGAACGCCAACTGTAATAATTGGCCTAAATCCAAATCATGCATCGTACATTTACTGTAAATTTCCTGCTGATCAGCACACCTCATGCCCTTTAGTTCGCAGCAGTGTCATACACGAACATGAACAAAATAAGCGTGAAAACTTATCCAGGGTGAGTTATAGATTCGTTCGATAGGGAGATTGGAGAGTGCATAACTGTCAACGATTACACAGTGGATGCTTCAAATCATAAGTTTCCTGGATCTTAGGTCTGAAAGAGGTTAGCGTACCCACGGACTTCTGAGAGCTCTTGTGCCTGGGTTGCATAATCATGCACCACTAGTCGTATACATATTTATATGCTGGGGATTGCCTCTTTTCATATGTATATGTATATACATACGGGTAAAACAACGCCTTAAAATGCGCAGGACAAACGTTAGTGGTTGATCACGCTGACACGTTTTGCCCACTAAGTCTACAATATGCATACTCCCTCAGAACATCAGAATGCACTGTGACGGACGTCTGTGTGTGAAGTGCACCGAGAATGTTGAACCGCTTGTCATTCTAAAATGAAACCTTCCAGAATAATGATACAAGATGCATCTCGATTCACCTGTTGAGATTGTTTCACAGTGCTAGGTGCAAATCCTTGTTGCCTGAACTAATTTCGCTTTCCTGTGATTCTTTGTTGCAAACATTTGTGTATAGGTCGACTCGAAAGAATTCCGTGCTACTTAAGCGTCGTCATCATATTTGCACAGGCTGTTAACAATTCCACTGGAAATACTGCCGAACTCAAACTCGATGTTCTCAGTAGGCAGCGGTCTTCTCTGCTAGCGATTATTTTGGGTCGACCACTTCTACAAAGACGTTTGTAACCAACTTGCTTCTTTCACAGTGCTATCAGATAATTTACAAATTTATGGCTTACATTCCATTCTTACTTCATTCAACCTCCATTCTCTTCTCCACGCCATACGCCAACTATTGAGTTTGATCAGCGGCGCCGCTGAACGAAGTTAGAAATGCACTGAACTGTAAGCGATCTTTGACTTCACCAAACACGGGTTTTGCAGACGGCGTGTGGTACATTCGCATATAAGATGAGTCTTTTTAGGTGTACATTTCTAGTTAACCATAAAAGTCCGATTACCTGTTGCCGATAGTCCCTCCAATCGATTATTTGCGATGTTTCTATATGCCGCTTTCTGCCCGTGAGCCTGATTTTTCCCCATATACAAGTAAAAGCCGACTATTATTACTAGCATAGGTTTTGTGCCCCTAATTGTGAGAACCGAATAGGTTTAGAGCAAATCGGAGGTGTTGAGGATTCACTCGTGCTATCTATGAGGTGAATGGAACAATTTTTCGGCCGTCACCTTGAACGAACACCATGGCTAATGTTTACCTTCAAGTTCAGCATGTACTGATGTCTTTCTGTACTAAACAATTCTAACAATCATTTACCGGGTGCCTGCTTTCGGATTTCTATAGTTCGCTATACGACTTGAAAATCCGTGATATTCCTTGGTACATTCGTCATATTGATGTGTACCATAATCATCACATTTTGATGCGAAAGCTATCAAGTAAGTTAATAGCTGTCATTCATACGACTGCAGGTGTTTATTTTGTCTGTGGACACTCCAAACTGAAACTTTGCAAAATGGTGTGGATAATCCAACAGGATACACATCTTTTGTTCTTTCTGCTCCAACTTTCGACCAAACTACATCACACAACCTCGTGCAATGTCCACTTGCTATTTCGACGTAATCTCCAGTCACGATGAGTCACCGTGTTGGATCAGACGAGATCAGAATTGTTGCAAAACGAGTGGCAGTCACGTTTTCAATCGGCACCCTTCCGTATGCACCCATAGCTAAAGTGATTTTTTCACCGGAAGATGTTTTCTGCCAAATTTACGTGCAACAAACGCACTGACGTATATGAACAAAAGCTAGCCTGTAAAGGTTTGGTCATACCCGTAGTAAGAGATAAAACGAGGTAGGGGCGAAGTAACGTGTGCGAAGCACCATTTGCTTCTCAGCGCCTGTGTGTGTGTATCTGCAAGGTTTGAAATTCTTGGATGAAACAGCGTTAGCGTACTGTACATGCTGTATCGTATGCTTAAGGTGATACTGACTGGGAATAAGAAACGTTTTAATTGCAGGGTAGTTTGTATCTGTCAAAGTTTAGCCAACAGTCTATCCAGACATATTTAAAGCCGAAGTAAGTTTGAGGCTACAAGTTCATCACACGTTGTTTGTTGTCAGCTAAAATGCACGAGTTTATTGGAAGCCCCGAAAGTGTCTGGTTGTTCGGCCTCAACAGTCACGATAACTACGCCAGAAACTTTAACCGTACGATCAAAAGTTGCCGTCTTCACCATTGAATCATCACACATCCGTAAGCTGGGAGACGTGGGTGTTTTCTGTTACGAGTTCCGAATCGCCCCGACTGTGGCTGCTGGTGTTAGAGTAGTTAGTCACTGACAAGGCTCAGTGGCATGCGTGTTATCGTTCTTTTGCGGAATTATCTCTGAACTAGAGATAAGTCGGTAAACTGGGAGATAAAGCTAATAGGGCATTTGTCTGAATGAAACGATCCTGACTAGAGTTGCTTTGCAAAGCTTAATTTATACGATTGATCGTGAACAAGTTTTATGTAGGTTCGGTTTGAAAACCAAGACTCGAACCTTCAAACGCATTAGTTGTAAGCGTATTTGCGATTGATCTATTTTGAATGTGACAACTCCAATTCAATAGATGAGCGAAGGGTGATTCTAAAAAGTACGCCAGTTCACGACAAATGTGATACGCTATCATTGCACACTTAATACAATACTTGCTTGCAGATTATTCCGTCTAAAAGCCGATCTTGTGCTTACAGTTTTTCTATTAGCAATTATCAAACCACACAGACGGTCACCAGCTTCAAGCTATGGCCCAGATCAAGCGCTCTCAAGATTGGGCTATAAATCAAGCACAGTTAGACTAATTCATTCAGGATGTCAGAATGATGACATGTACGGGTAGCCCAAAAAGTGCGCAATATGACTATGAAAAAAGGCTAGCGTGTGAATGTTCTTGATGATTATTCTTCAGATCGGTATAAACATGCAAGAAATGTTGGAATTAGATCTATAGTCCTATAGGTAAGCCACAGAAAACCTTTTTAATCACTTGATGATAACAAGATGTATAGTTTTTATCATGCTTGTCCTTTGGCATACTGTGCGGCATTTGTTGTACTAACGATCGTCAGTGTATGGCTGAACCAAAACTGAGATAGGTACAATGTGTACTACAAGTCAACGAGAGCCAACAGGCCTTTAACCCCATTTCCTCTGAAGTTTGTCCAGTCGATCTTTTGATCTCATCTCTAAACATTTAATATTATTTTGCCAAAGTGGAAAACGTAGTAACAAAAAACCTCTTTTGCTGGAGGGCCGTCTCGGGTTGTGAAATTTGGAATGGTTTTTGTTGCTGAAATTGTAGTTACCAACAGGGATATAGATTGCCTGTGACACCATAAAACGCCATATTAGTCGCTGTTTTATGGGGACACAAACTTCACCATTATCCAGTATAATTGTCTTAGTTCACAATGCAGTGAAGCTATTTATGAGTAACCGTGGTGTCGTTGGTGCTGGTAATTTCTCTTCGTAGATTGAGTAACCTGTTTCCTATAAGGATACTATCACATAATCTGCATTTCTTCAGAACCGTTTTGTCGACAACTGCTAATTCGTAATGATGACGTGTTACTAGCCGCTGATTAACCAGAACCGCTAAGTCAAGGACAAATCAACTATAAGTCAGGTTGATTTGTATGTGGGGATAGTCTGTAAGTTAACACACTGAAAATGTATCCAATCTCAATAACCTATTCTCTAATGACCAGATAAGTAGGCAGGTCTAAAGAATCCAAGGTGAATCTTAAAATACTACTACATTTCGAGATCGCTTCATTCGAAAACCACGCACAACCGATTGTAGTTTTCGTGTCGGCATACAGCTTGTCATCAAATCGAGATGACAAGAAGCATTTAACCTATTGAACTGTGTTCTACTTACTAGCAGCATTCCGACGTCATCGTGTGGTCTTGCCTACCGTGAGGTCAATGGCGTTGTAATCGACACGGTTTTATCATAAGGATATGGGCCTAAATTCAAATTCCGCTGGTGACAAACATATAGGCTAGTGATGGACGTTAACAATAGCCTTTTCCGGAAGTGGCTGATTTACTAATCAGCGAGGATATAAAAGCTGTGATCATTTGTAAGTAATATTCACTTAAAACGCAGTAAATCCCTAAATGCATAAATGAGCCGTTTGTGGTTGTCGAATGTGATCGTCGACGAATTCAATGAGTTATATCCCATCACCCTAAGGAAACTTTCCAAATTCGGATACCATCACAGGTCGTTGTGTTACCGTCATATAATTGGTAGTGGTCAAACTACCTTTCAACCAGTTCCCTCCTTATTCTGAAACATTTAGCTGAAGCTCATTGTATTTTCCGAAATATGTATACATCTCTATCATTCTACCTTAAAGACAGTATTCGTTTTATGATCTGGATGTAAGGTTTATGGGTCTGATATTCCGTTCTTGCACCAAAAGTGCACGCGAAAATTACACATTTGTAAGCCTAGGTTGGTAGGAGAACCGTTCGCTATAATTTGTTGTCTTTTTTTACAACGTTGTTGTTTTGCGTAAAACAAACGAATTCTTTGGCAACAGTTTTCTGTCAAAGCGAGGATGTTTTCAACAGACTTGCTGGTATAACAGCTACCTAGTTTGCAAACTTATTTTGAGGACTGACTCTTTGAAAATTAAAAAGGATAGTAAACTTCGAGATACACATTTGAACCATCGAAGTAAATTGTGAGCTGCGTTGTGCAGCGTTTGTCTGAAGTTGAAAATGTACAGCCCTCTACTTAGTGCACCGACGGAATCTGTCAGATAGGAAACAATAACATTTGACAAAGTGTTGCGCACAAAGCTATAAGATGGTCGAAGATTATTTTTCCACGATGGTCAACATCAAATTAGACAGAATTGGCAGTGAGTGTTAGCCCTACTGTTTTCTATCACTGTAAGTTGTGGCTTCAAACAAAATATTCTAGTCGCAATAGTATGAATTACGGCATATCTTCTCAAAGTTATGGAACAGATTTATTTATGACACGTCATGACAGTTCGTTGAGAAGTTATACACCATACCTCCAAAGGATAAGTACGTAAAAAATGTGACTAACCATGCGCTGTCAAGATTATGACTGAACTGGGATTTAGTGCTGCTGTTTGGATACAGGAAACAAGATAACGAGATCGGTAAACGGCTGCCACATGTAAATGTTATGTGTTGGGCAAATAAATCAGAACACCAGACTGGAAAAGTGTGGGAATACTGGTAATCCACAGCAAACCAATAAATATTTCGCTCCGCACACAGCTGTTGTTGGCTACACTTTCACGTTAAAGAAAGTTTTCGTCGACGAAATTCAAACTGAAATTTTATGCGCTGAATGAAAGTAACCGCGTGAAGTAAATAACGTTTTGAATAGTTCCCATGAATTCATCAGAAGCAAAAGGCGTTTTGGAGAACGGTCTGTTTTTGGTTGTTCATCATCGGTTATTCTTCCGAGTTCCTGAAGAACCGAGGGAGGTACGTCTACAATTTTACCACAGTGAACCCAGTAAAAATTCTTTTAGAAAGTTTTGCCGCTCTATTCCGCCGTCCCAAGTGTAAGATGAAGCAGCTTGGCTCAGAAATCCAATGTGAGGATTTATACAGTCAGGTCGAATCTCTGGTTCCTTCGTCAGAGCTCAGTGCAGAACACTTCAAGACCACTTTAACTAACACGTCTTATCAGTGTCTTTATGCCGGAAAGCATTTGAACAGTGTCCTGGAAAAATGGTATATCTAACAGCTGAAGGATTTGAGAAGAGCCGGTAATGTTCTGGTTTCGAAGTCTGCCAAGAGTTTAGGAAGTGTTTTAATGGACAGACCGATGTACTTGCAGAAAATGATCAATTCCTCTACATTCAGCATCATATTAAACATAAAAGATATAGCCAAGGCGATCTAGAAAAGTTTTCTAGGACCGTGAAAAATATGGAGCAGAGTTTGGTAGACTTCGTGATGTTCGAACGAATTCTACTGACTGCAACCACAATAAGCAGGTTTTCGAATGTTTACACGAAAAGATGGCCATTACGCATGATTCTTAATAGGTGTAATTCTCCATATCATTCAATGATACAATGGCTAACGGAGTTTCTAGAACCTGTTCGGAAAGACATCGCATTACATTTGATAAAAGATACGTTTGAGTTTTTCGATTCAGTTTGGTCTCTGAATGTGGAAAACAAGGTATTTTTCTTCGATTTATGCTGTCTGTTCACTACTGTGTACCACTTATACAGCACGTTGACCGTCTCTGTGTTTCGAAGGTTTAACTGTGGGACACGCTCAAGCAACTGACATTAACTTGCACTTAGAATGTACAGTTTCAGTTTGATGGGAAAAGGTACAGCCAGGAGGACGGCGTTGCAATGGAGTCGCCATTTGGCCTGTCATTGGCAGACATCATCATGGCAACGACAGAAAAACTAAACTATGTGGGATATCTTAGCATAGCACTCTATAAGAGGTACTTGGGGGACATCACCTGCGTAGGTGACAAAACTGCAAATAGATAGCCTGCTTGGTTATGAAAACAGCACAACTGAATCTCAACTCTACACTTGAAGCCGAGGAAATTAGACAAATATCCTACCTGGATGTGGCATTGAGTCGAAGTGCAGACGGTTCATTTCAGAAAGACATTCACAGAAAGAGGACTTGGAAAGGCTGTTATACTGTCCTTTTCGGTTACGTACCTCTCAGACAGAACAGAAACGCCACTCGTTGTTTGACATACACAGCTGTGAAGATGACGCGATTGAACCAGAAATGAAGTTTTACGGCGGAAAACATCTGTAAACTCCATTGATAGACATGTGGAACTGATAGCACCGAAGGTTAAACTCCAAATTACTGAAAAAAACGTTGATTTGCATGACGCTAGACTACAAAGGCGAAGTGTAGACTGAATTGGTGTCTCGCACACATGCTGTTTACTCTCGTTACGTCTGCCTTACATTCTGATTTACGATTCAACATCTCCGTCGCCCACTTGGCCTCTCCGGGAGTCAATTTGGTCACCTGATTTCCTTCCCATTCATAACCGTGTGAAGTGGTTACATGACTAATTGTTCCAGAGTTTGCTCTGTCGATAGCCGTGATGATATAAAATGTTGTGTAAATGGCTCTATGTTGAATAACCGAAAACAGACTACTCGCCAAAACGTTTCTGATCAGGTAGACCACAGGAATTGTATACTAAAAGCAATCACATCAAATTACGATTTGTCCTCCGCACTGTGTAGCGGCACTTTTGAAACGATAAATTTAAATCAATTAATCACTTGTCACTGTTTAAACCAATGGTTCCTGAACATTTTCTGTTTAACGTCCCTAGACTTCTGAACGCATCAACACCGGCTGTGTTACTCAGACTGGAGTATTTGATTAGTGTCGTATGGTTAGTGACGATTGACGGGTTATCAACACGCTTCAGCCTATACTTACATTGATTTGCAATGATCGTGGTAATGGCTTGTTAAGATATAACTACATCGACCGGTCAACGGGAAGCCCAAGTTTTAAAAAATATGTAGCGCCCCATTCCTTCTTCTTCTTTTCTAAAATCTGCCGCCAATGTCCAAATGTCCAGCCTAAGAAAGCGACCTCTTCTACTTTATGAAAGACTGGTATATATGCTTTGTAAATGGGATCAGTGTAAACATTCCATTCAGTATACGGTCCAATAGATTTTAGCCAGCAGGCGTTTAAATGTCAACAGATCACTTAATCAGTTCATCTTAACAGAAATCGTTAAATGCTAAAATGAACCTCTAAAGATTAAACACCGCTAATTTTCGAAGGAATCCACAACACCGTGGAGAATAGTCACCTACAGATTTTGAAACATGATACTGTTCCTCATCGATAAAAACATGCAATAACAGTGATTGACTACTAAAAGAAAACGCGATGGTTTCTTGGTGTTTGAGATGCAACTCTTAAAGCATTTGTTTTACTTTCAACAAAACATTGTAAAATTAAAATTGACAGTTGAAATTTACTGCAACTCAAATGAGCAAAGAAGTGTCCTACGTATTTCTGACACCACATAGGTTAGAAATAGTGGAAGCGAAAGTTAACATGCGTCGAACTATTCCAGAGATGTATTGATCGGTTTAGCCGAACCGTCATTCACGAACGTGATGTAGGGTGTCCCATATTTTGAAACCTTGCAGACAAATATTATAGCTGTTTGCAAAGCGTTCTACTACTGAGAAGCGACTTGCTACAATTGTAATTATTAATGTTCATGTGCTTTAAACAGTAGCTAAACCTTGGAGTCATTTAGGTCAAAATACCATTGAATTGTGACGAGATTCGTTACTTTCGAGCTCCCACTCGATTTCAGAATTAGATTGAGTTGGGGTACTCAGGCGTAAAATAGCAGTCATAGTGGTTTTGGTTGTCATAAAGTGAACAAGATTCATGTTCAACAATTACTGTTAAAATGAGGTAGGTATT
The DNA here is from genome assembly GCA_013368495.1 of Paragonimus heterotremus. Classification (NCBI taxonomy): domain Eukaryota; kingdom Metazoa; phylum Platyhelminthes; class Trematoda; order Plagiorchiida; family Troglotrematidae; genus Paragonimus; species Paragonimus heterotremus. The sequence continues at coordinate 31,892 of LUCH01001644.1, forward strand.
TCAAGTCACACTTCTCCCAAAAATTTGCTGTACGTAAAGTTTATCAGTAAAATATACCATAGCTGTTGTTGTAGGCTTAGCTGTGAACTACTTGTGTTTTTGGCTTTTTAAGCATTCAGTTGATACCAAAACAGAACTAAGTTCAAATGCCGAAGACATGTGAGGGGACTGAGACTTCAGGGTCTTGTTGTAAAGTCAACGTATCTTGTTCCATCTTGGTAGCCCATATGATACAGATATATTGAAGTGAGTAAACAGAGCAACTAGTCTTTTTGGTTCAGGGTCATCATGCACCGACGTTGAAGAAGGACGCTGAAGTAGCCTAGAACGAGTGTTCGCTGACACTTCAATGAAAAGTAAATGCATAGGGGTTTTCTACTTGTCGATTCGTGCTGTGCCTATTTTTTCAGTACAGTCTTCCTCAAGTGTAGATTTCTCAATCTTTTAAGGCAACATTCATTTCTTCAAAGGTATTCAAGCAATTTCGTCTTAGATAACAGTATTCTGTACTGCTTACTTTTGGTCAGTGCTGCCATACGCGAACCGATTTCTAGGTATGCTGAAGCGACAAAAAACTCGGAGAGTGAGTGCATTAATTAGCCGACATTTTCTTTCGATGCGTTTTATGTTGCGTATTGCCGGAACGTCCAGAACTATGAGGGAGAAAATGTTCCGAGGCGAAGATCAGGTACACTGAATTGTTGTGCTGAAGTTAGCAACTTCGTTTTAACTGAGTAATAGTAGTGTAGTGAGGTGGAGGTATCGTGCTATACTACTCACACCACTGCTATTCAGTAGTGGGCGCCAGAGCATAGATTCTGACATTGAAGTAGCCGCAGGAGAAATAGAAGAGGAAACATCAGAGTGCAGCATTGCGTGAAAGGATTTCTGGTATGTAAGGAAACGTTAAGAAAGTGAGCATTTATATCTGGATTTGGTACCTAATGTAGATGAGTGTTTTTGTTTGTTGTCTTGTTGAACTGCCAAATCCACGTGTTGCTTTCCTGAATTACTAACCTTTGTGCCATGCGCTTTCTTGGCTCATAACAGTAGCTTTAAAGATGTCGACAGAAACTGGCTAACTAGACAGAACTGTTGGGCGTAAGCCTTTTTGTCGACTGTCATCTATTTCGCTTGCCGGTTACATCGCACCCAGATTATGCAACCGTAATGTGTAGTAACGAAAGAACTGTATTCGGTGGACACTACGTTCAGGGCTTCGATTCAATACAGATCAATCTATTTTGCAGCTACTGATACCTTGGAGCAGAATTAGGTCAACTTCCAGTCCAGCACAATGGACTGTAGTGATCTCATTCTCACAACTATTTTAGGTGTTTTGCTGTTTATCTCAACATTTCGTAATCTAACTGTCCAGCTTATGTCAGACAAAACCTCTCCAATTAGATATGCTAGATGAGAGATCGGTAAAAATGAAAATATCTATCACATGTTTACCTTAGTTGTGGTGGGAACATGATGGTGTGAAATCTACGTACTGCGTTGTGTGCAATTTAAAAACTGAGTCACCCATTTCTCAAGCTTTTAAGCATACCGAAATGGTATGCCACGATTCGAACAGCCCACATGTCACGTGTTCAGACGTTGAAAGTGATTGACAGGTATATATAAATTTGCCACTCAAACGCGGAATACGTAGAGTCTGCTAACCTGTTAGTGTAATAAAAATCAACCGTCAACGCGATGCGAAGTTAACTGATTGTGCATTATTTAGGAACCACATGAATATTTCGAAGATAACAATAATAAAACTTATTGAGGCGTATGCATAAAGTTAACCTATGATGCACGCTTAATTTGACCCTGAGAATGAACGCGTAGTTACGCGTTACATAATTTATTAATTAATCCATGTTGTTGCGTTTCAAGTGATGTTCACTAAGTAACGAATGGAGTATTTTAAATACAAGGTCACCAAACAAATAGAAAAAGCCAACCTGATTGTCAAACGCTTAACACAACTGGTTTAACCATCAAACACACAATTTTGAAGCACCATGAAATGCAACCGTCGAAAAGGGTCCCCTATCGTTCATCGCGATTCGACCTATGATGGACTCAATAGGTACCTTTCGTGTTACGTATCAAACTGTAAACATAAGCTTGCAGCGGCATGCCGTGTTAACTGTGATCAGTCACAACCACCCAATTTTGCCCATAGAAAAAAGATCGCTCTTTTGCTTGCAAATTCTAACAGTCTGATCCTGATGTGTTTTGTTAGTGATGAAAAGTTTTTATGAGGTGGTCAGCTACAATAAACACCAGTAGAGAAAAAGACACATGGTTCGAGATGAACCATGGAATAACAGTCTTTAATCTGTCCTATTCGAGTTTGTACTGGAAAATATTTGTATCAAATGTGAATATGTTTGATAGGCTACAATCAGCCATTTTTCAGGGAACCATATTATCATGACTAGTTGCATTCCGTTTCCACCTACTTCAAAACTTATAAGTAACGTTCTACTTTTCCAACACACGAGAAGGGCACTTTACCTCACAAACATACTTGACCATTTTGCGTGACAACCGCCGTTTGGTTAGGTAACCAATCAACTTTTTGAAGTGTTATGCCTCTACGCACATTCGTTAGATTCGTCGTTTGTCTGCCGTGCTAATGTTGAATGCTTTCCCTAAACTGAACTTTCTGTCGTTACGCTGGTTCACAAATGTCTCCGATTGCAATGACATTCCCCCAAACAATCTTGACCAAGTATATCACGTTGAAACACATATTTCAACTAAGACTATTTTTAGATTTCACACAAACCAGGGTTAAAGTTTGGGACAGTCACTTTCTACTTACCTGACACACTATGAATATGTTGTTTCGTTTGCCTGCAAGAAAACGTGCAACAATTTAACTATACTACTAACTGTCTAATAATGAAGTTGCGTTCTATTTGGTTGAAGGTTGGCCACCAACTTCGCTAACATATTTTAGTCATACGGCTATAATAAAGAACTCCTCTTCGGTTGTGAGAATAGTTTCTTCGTTTCCCTTGACTAGAATTACCAGACTATCCGCGAACACATTTGTGTACGGATGGTTTTACGGCAGTCTGTTGCGATAGGTGTACTGTTTTATGATCGAATATATTTCAGTGTATTATGTTATTTCAGAAACAGTTTCCATTTGTATCTTCGACGTACATCATTAAAAAATGAACCAGCAATATTTCGTATTACACATTAGCTGATAAGAGGCGTGATGTGACAGAAATCTGAATGCAGTTGTTTTTTCACTAGTCCGGAGTAATCTGAAGGATCACTGACTTGCTATTGGGAATAAAGATAACAGTCCAAAGAATCTAAATCAGTTATGTCCCCGGATAGATTTAAAACATGCAAGTAGAATCACACAGGATGTACTTTGCGGAGATATTTCAACCAATCTCTTCGGTTACGACACACGGGCTATGGTCAGTTAGCATACATCGATTCAAATAAACGTAAAATAGTAATGAGTCATCAGCGTGTTTCAAAAAATCTAATTGATCACCTGTGAAAATTCACTAGTTCCACCAGTCTAACACTTCATAACGGAGTGATCTTTGTCCCCTAAACATACTGTGTCACTTGCACAGCGTCAGTAGCGTATTTCTGTGCCGTACGTGGTCATGTGCACAGCAAGCTTTGAACGAACTTCATAGGAGGACACAGACCGGAAATACGTAATCGATCGACTCTTAATGTGGCCAATGCTAGCTTACCACTTGGATTGATTTAGGATGAGGCTGTTTGATTTCTCACACATTTTGAAAAGTCTTTATTAATTAATTGGCTGGCGTATTTGTAAATCGCCATAGAATTGACAACCTGGCTTTTCGACTCAGACCGTCGTTCACTCTAACGTTGATAAAGAATATCAAAAAAATATAAGTAAAGTTGCTGCAAAACAACATATGAATGAGATTAAGTACAAGTAATATTATTTACTCAGAAATTCTGTTGACTGCGGCACGTTGTCACGTCAGGCTGCGTTTCTAACACAAGGTTTGAGGGATAACGGTACTCCAAACAAAGAGGACGAAACCACTCGTGTCACTTAATGATATTGTATGGTAGACAATTTTTGAAAACAAGCTGCCTTACTATTTCAGGGTTGTTATCAACGCTGGATGATTTTTGGGGATGTTGCACAACATGTGGAGCGTGCGACCCAGATAATATAGTTTATGCGGATTGGTCAGTTGATCAGGTGCTCACGAATCTGAGGAGACTAAACAATAAACACTAAACACTCAACACAGGTTGCATACAGTAAACGGACCGGCTTATGAAAAAAGAACACTGAGTATGAACTTGAAATTTAAAACTCCGTGCAATGAAGTTGCTGGGTGACGCAATCACGAAAAAGCTTGAGTTACTTTGGCGTGAAACCAACCCCACTTGAAAACAGGTAGTCGCGCCAAACATTTGCTATCTACAACGGAAACTGTCGTTTGCATACTCCACGTCAGATTAGAAAATAGTAGCATTGCACCTAATTTACCAGGTAAAAGCCAATAACTCTGATGTGTTACAGTGGTGTGTAAGCTGAGCAACATTGGTATATGATTACAACCTCAACATCCAGTTGGGACTTTCTGTGACAGACCCGCGTTTCGCTGTTACTACATTTCGTCCTAAATGTAGTGTTGTATCTGCTATGATAAATATTTGAAATCCCGTCCGAACTGTGTTGACGGAACTATGCTGATAGCTACGCAACTCGCCGCACACTAGACAAGAGCAGCCTGGACAGTCGGTCACCTTCACTAGTGATAAGAAGTCGTATAAGGAATCGAAAGTGTTGACAGATACCCAGCCAACCAGAAATTACTATTAGGGAAGTCCCGTTTTACAGTATGAAGCTCTACTTTTTCGTAATTGGTTCAAATGTTTCATTGGAGGAGCAATACTTTGTTTATGTGATCTTACAGTCGTGGAGGCATAAATGCGGCAGCACTAAACAGATCTTTTCAGGTCAAAGGCACATCTTTTTCAATAAGCGTTGTCCCTTCAAAACAAGATCGCAGTGATTCAAACGAAATAGTGGCTGTACAATCGGGACTTCTATGCAACGTCCTGTAGAAGCATGTTTATATCGATGAAGACTTCAAATAACTGAAATTGACCGAAAATGCCATGATGTACTGCTCAGCACACAAAATCAATCAAATGGTAGTCAGCTGACTTGCTACCATTCAGTAGCTCATTAGTCACTTGTAACAAACGACGATTCCACAGTCTGTCACCCTAGGGTTGTAAAGGACGACCAATTGTCCATCTTGAATTTACCAGTAACCATTATCCAGCGTGTGTGCACATGATAGAATACCCACAGTGTTACATCTGTTTCCACACCGACAGATATGTTTTTCACGTGACGCCCCAAGTCACATGGAACTTTCGTATGGCTAAGCTGCCCAGATCTAAAGAAAAGTGACAGAAGTATCCTGGTCTTGAACTATGGCTAATATGCGACTAGTAATCCAATCATAACATCGCTAGATCACCACTAATATAATGCGGAATGAATGACTGTGTTGATCTCCAACGTGTCACCTTTGGCAAGTGCCAGAGATGTGAGTTGTCCGTAGGTCATCAGTAACTAACTTCAGTCCCATTCTCCTCAATGCTTGAGCTATAAAAATAATTCAGCAGCTATTATACAGCAGTACGGAATAAATGTGCGATTGAAACTAAATATCAACTTCTCATGTGCAAAAATAATGAACACATTTGGGCTTACCTAGTTATTTACAGCATCAATTGAGGAATATTGTACACCCAGGTATGTAAATGAAGAATTCATGGAACATTATCTCAGACGCTTGTTTACACGTAGTGTGGTGATTCATATGTCAGACTAGTTTTAGACTAGAGCAGGTACGGCAATTGCATGAACACATAATCGTAGGGATTCTGTCGCGCAATCAACCGAAATCCCACCATCGTGTCTCGACTGTTAATAACTCTTCGTACGATCTGTACTGCAGAGATTTTGCTGCCGGATGAAGTGGAATCAATCAAGCAGACAACAGCTGAAAGTGAGGCTGCAATATCCGTAAAACTATTCGGTCATGCAAGTTGAAGTGTGCATACGCTATCGTCACAGTCGGCAGAGTTGCCAGCCCTAGAATGAGATTTTCTGTGTAAAATACACAAGTGTAGGCCGTAGTTCACACAAAACATTGGTAGTGGCCGTATTATGGTGAGATCGAATGGAAACTCGTACGTGACTGACTGGGCTATAAAATAGACGTTCAACCTCTTTCTGAGTCGCTCGTAGGTCATCTGAGATATTAAGAAAAAACATTTCAAAATCAATGAGGGCGAGTTAAGTTTAAGTCACATCTTTCAGTTGATCTTTTCCAAAAAATTGATCAAAGATTTTGTAAAACGTTACCTAACGATGCATCTGTATGTCAGTAGTGTCGCGTTATTACAATCACGTGCTGAACGGGATTTCACGTTTCATTATGATCGACGAAGATATCGGGGCTAATATGATCTTCATTCCGTGTTTTCAACACAGAATTTTGCTGAAACTTTGAGAATCTGTAGCTTACGAACTTCTCGGTGAAGGTTAACTCCTTGGGTACCAGTTAGTTGAAGTCTGTACCAGAAACCAAAACAATCACTTTCCACCTAACATTTGTAAACTATGAATTTTCTGAAGACTGCATGCAACTAAAAGTTTTCTAATTTGCCCCAGATGGACGTGTTACTGTTCAACTTTACTGATTGTAGATATGCTTATTTTGCGAACAGAAAGTGAAGGTTGCAAACACCATTTAACATTCCCACACTTCGACTACCCGTAAACTTTCAGAAGGCATTCTGATATATTTCCATTCGTGGCAGACTACTCCTGATATAGTAACCTAGTGAAAAGGGAAGCAATATTGATCAAAAACGTCAATAACTATTGCTTAGTAGCCAGAGGTTCGATCAATGTAAATTAATTACCACTCCAAAGTAATGGCTGCCTCACATCGCGATAGATTGTACAGCCAGCTCCTTTAGAGAATAGCTCATGATTCACTGTTGCTAACATCAGAACAATCAGAAAATATCTACTGCTAGAACAACCAAAGGATTCACATATTACCGTCTTTTATTTGTGAAACTTTCTCTTCTAAGTGAATTCAAGTCAAACATTCTAACAATTGCTAATCGGCTTGCAGACAATTTATGGTCATGTGATGTCAATGATAAACTGACACTGGGAGTTAGGAGATGAACAGTGAGATCTAGAACCAATCAATAAGTGGACTAGGTTCACAAATCTATGCATATTTGTGTATGATGACGGAATGAACGGAGAGTTTCAGAGCTCTCCGTGTCCAGTAAACAATAAAATTTTGTAGAATTATTTGCTCCACTTTTCAACCAAAGTAAACAGTAGACATGTCGTACAGACTCACCAGGCGGCCTGATCTCAGCATAATGACGCAACGTATATATAATCATAAATATTAGGAATATCCTGATTTATTGGAAATAAGTAAAACTTCTGAATAGTGATGTACCGTCTTTATTGTTAGACAAGTACTTTCTGCAGAGATCGCAAACTATGGGATACAAAGAATGTTGGTTTTGTTATAACATCAGTATGTTACTCATCGTTTTCGTTTTTGCTCATTTCAGTGTAGAGTCCTCAACACAGTGTGCTGAATGTGATAAGTTCGTGGTACTGAAAAATTCATCACTTGTACTCTTATAGCTTTTATCGAATAACTCTTCCAGCAGAAGTTATACTCTTATGTTGCAAAAATGTGACCGTTTTATTGAGTCCTAGACTTGTACACCTAAGTAGGACAAATTGGTGTACACATATTCTGTTTCAGTGTTCACTAACGTCTGGTTTATTCCACATAAGTGTGGTTAATCTTGGCGTGTTTTCCAATGGCATTTGTGTCCTCATCGGAATATGGGAAACCACTGGGATTATAAAGACCTTCGTAGTTTGCGGGGAATGTGTTTAAAAATGATGTATCTGAGTGAGCCGATCATTCTCACTCCGTCTGTTGCGACTACGCGATGAGTCTTAGTAAGACTGTTTTTGATCCTGGAAAACCGATCCCGAGGCATAGTCATTAAGGACACTGGCGATCCCAACTTACTGCTCCAAGGAAATTCAACAAAATGGCCTCCTCTGTACAGTCACCAATGAACCTATAAACCAATAAACGCGTCAAGTCTCTGTAGGAGCCGTGAATCCACGGTATTCCAAGTGATTTTTGGTAGTACGGAATTTGAATTCGTAAATGCAATACAACATTACATCATTTGCACTGTGTGGGTCGTGTGAGTGCACTTCCTATAAGCCAGCAATAAGAGTAAATATTTTCATTGTGCCTGTTCGACCGTTAATTAAAATCATCTCTTCAGTTTCCCCTGTTTGCCAAGGCTCATCTGCGATGAGAACACTGACAATAAAGTACACTTATCACCCTGGTCTAATGTTTGCCTATCCTGAAAATCACTCCTGAAATTCGATTTCGGAAAGCTAATCGCGCCGGTGGTCATTAAGAATATGTTCACGTCGCCAGCTTTGTATGCATCTTCTAGATTGAAAATTCGATCGATGTAGCCGGCTTGAATACACGCAGTTGACTGCGTGAACTTCCTCCGTCGACTATACGATGACCGGCCACCTAGAGGTTTGAGTATTCGCTTACTCCCAGTGAACGAATCAATTGTTTTCTTTGTCATGTTGGCTTCATGTCCGAATACACTTTTATTCGGGAACACGACTCGCGTTCGTTACAGTCGTACCCTGTATCATACATGACCTTTTGGCTTACCTAGGAGAAAAGCATTCAGCTGATCCTTTAGCGATCGTAAAATTTGTGCCCTTTCTCCCACAGTTAAGACCCCGAATTCCCTTGATCCAGTCCACCCATAAAGATAGCAGACATACATCGCGAGGTGTCAATTTTGCCTCACCCTCTTCAGTCACGAACATTAAACATAAGAATATATAGGACAGGGGGACAACGACAACGGTAGAAACAACCAACGATTGGGTTTACATGAAGCGAGGACTGTTATCAGTTCCAAGGCAGAAAAACTGCGCGAGTCAACAGTTTATCCACACACAGGACAGGATGGCGAGCATTGAGTAACATTGCCTCGGAGAACACATGTCATTTCGGATTCCTGGTTACGCAATAGTATTTGAAATGAGTTCGCGGGGTCAACAACGTGACCTGTTTTCATCATGTGCTGTGCAATGAATGAGGACAGATATCGTCTCAATCGCCCTGTTGTCATTGCCTGTTGCGTCATGGCGTGCACCAACCACCTAGGCATATGTTCAGTCACTCTTTATCGTAGGCACCTACCTGTTCTGCCGATATAGACGTCACCGTAACGCCACATGAACTGATAGATCACATGTTTGGGGGAATATTTCAGTAGGTCACGATTATGAGTAAGTTGTGAGACACTCTTAGTTGGGTGAAACAACCCCAATTCAGCCGCACGGTATGTACGAATCACAGCAGACTGTAATTTTCGATCTACGTCAGTTGTGATATGATCGCCTTTGAAGGGTAGGTTCAAAAAAACTTGCTGCTCAAGAACCGTACTCACAACAATCTTGACCAGTCTTTTTTGGTGGTGAATATCGATGAAATTCTGAGGATATCCGCTTGCAAACAGCGCCTTCTTTGACCTCTCCTCCTCTCCTTGCAAGTAGACATCGGTGTAGATCTGCCGGAGTCTATGAAACAGGGTTCGCATCAGACCATTTCTATAATTAATTGATGCAAAAGAAGAAAATCGCAAATACTGACCGTTTCAAGTAGCCTGAGCGCTGCAGTGAGCTATCCTGCTGTGAAATGTCTAGAATAGAAACTGTTGTTTGCTTCCTCTTCATCAGAAACAAAAGATTACGTTGAACGGAGTTATCGTAAGTTTCAGACAGCCTCTTGACACAGGAATTCGAGCTCACACAGTGTCCAAAGAGCCGGTATTTCTTCGACTTCATTTCAACGGCGATGATGTATGCGACCTAATTTACGGTCTTCTGGTTAGTTCTATCGCGAGAAAATAAAATGGGGTCTTTTCAGTGACTATGTTCAGACCATTCCGGATTCCAACGCCCTGTGTGAAACAAACAGTACTCGAGTCAACCAAATCCAATGTTATCTGAGTATCGATGTAGATGCGGAGGATCCTACATAGGCAAGACTGAGCGCCAGTTGTGAACCAGGATTATGCAGCACATCCCAAATCGGGCCATAAAGGTCACGGAGGCGCATGAAAACGAGGAGCCTGCACCATACATCGCACGTCATGTTTTAGTGACGCAACACCAATGCGACCCCTCAACAGCACCTCACGTCACATACTCAACACTACACAGTCAAACTATTTTTTGCTGCAGCCGTTGCTATTCAAAAGTTAAAATTCGTTCCGTGTGTGCAGAATCAACCTTTTCTAAAGATTGTCGCTACTATGATAGTGACAATGATGACAGTTGAATTTCTCTGGTATTTTGTTCGGTTTCTCATGGTGGTTTGTCAATGGTCTGTAAATGGTCTGCACTGGTAGAGATGTAGGGAAATTTGTCCGGACACAAATTGCGCGATATCAGTCTTTCATTTTCACTGTTCATAAAGTGACTTGCTGAAATGTTTGTAGCTGATATGTTAGAGCTGGTCACTAGCGCATACAGTCGCGGCAATAGATATCTGGTCTCCCGTCAATGACCTCATGAACGATTTCAATCATTTCGAGTGTGCTCATTGTAAGGTCAGTATCTCAATGGCCAACTCGGTTACATCATCAAAACATGGCCCATTGCAAATCCGGATCGTGGCAAAGACAGGCACTACAGACGAGTTCCAATCAGGGAGCAACCTTAGCCAACTACTTTTTTCAAAAAAGGGCTGACTAAAACGCTTATGGGCATATAGACGCTGCAACAATTGCAAGCGACACTCAATGTACTTCAAACAAATCACGGATTAGAAGTGATCAATCAAAATATTGCACAGCTGGTTAAGTCGAATCAACAGTTCGACAGAGGAGGAAGTCCTCCTCTCGAAATTATATATTCGAAGTGATGATGAGTGGATTAGTCAGAAGAGAAATGGATCAGACAAACTCAGTGGTACTCAAAAGTGAATGTGCTCAAACCAAGGTGAATATTTTGCGAGGTCACTGAATCAGACCAATGTGGTTCCCTAATGAGAAATTGGACCTTAGCACATTTTATGGTCTTGTCGAGAAGATGCGCTATTGTACGGCCCTAATGCTAGCAAAACTTGAGTATGTTTTTATTTTCTGAAGGGGGTGGTTGAAGTACTCATCAGAGTAAGAATTCCGCTAGCAATTCTGAGTCTTTTTCAATCAACACTTAACTGATAGGTTCCACTGGAGTTCTGACTATTAGTTCTGCAGTGGTTCTCACAAAAAATCGATATATGTGAAATAGTGGGAAGATTTTAGAGCTGAGATTTTTAATAGTTCACAGTTCTAGAATGAAGCTGATCTGAGAACATTTAGAAGCTACTTGAGAATAGGTGGTTATGGACAGGCCCTCAAACTGGCAAAACACTGAGGTTAGGCATTTTAAAACCGTGATTATATACATTTACGTCCAAACCTTGTCTGTTGACTGTGATCATTCTTTTCTAAACTCTCGAAACTACTAATTATGGATCACAAGCAGAATTCCATAAGAAATGGCACTTGTGAGCACCCTCCCATTAAGTTGTGAAAATACCAGCTCCAATTTGGTCGAACATTATTAGCAATTCGATATTTTAAATGAATTACCAGAGAAAAGACTAGCAGAAAATACTGGAAATGTTAAGGTAGTGATCCACATCCAGTTTTCAAACCCTAGCGGTCCATAACCTACCACCTTGTGTGTAGTGTAATGCAATAAGTTCGACACATGTTTGAGCCAAATATTCGTGAACCATTGATTATTTTGAAACTGGAATTGCACTTTTGCTTTCTTACCACTAATTTTCAAATTGAACCGCATTCACATCTGGTCGAAGCCTTCGCATTTAGATAGACATTCGACCAAATCCCCTCCAGTTTTGCGTTTGCTGGTGTTGTCATTACCACTGCCGGGATCAATTGTGAATGGTGTTCAATTTGAAATCAACGAAATCCCCGCCTACTCATCATCTGTATTAATGTTTTGTTTGGTCTAACAGAAATCGGCACATCCAAATTTTCGACAAGTCATTATGGCCGAAATCGATAAGAGTAGTTATGAAAGGCAAGTATAATCAGGCCAATAGGAGATATCTTAAGCATTGCATGTCGACTATTGGAATTGCAGTTGCACTCAACGAATCTGTTTTACAACACACCCAGACACTCGAGTACACAAATCATTCGTTCTCTAGGCAGCCTACGCTGTCACGGTTTTCTCGAGTTGTGTGACGGAACGTACCTCAGTACAGGCAAACTTGCTTTGTTCACCGTTTGCCTTGCGCCAACAGTCGAGTCACAGCTGACTCAATGCAAATTCGATGATGATTAACAGCAGGCGCATTGTCTGTAATGTGACCACGCGTACAAACTCACACAAAGATTTACTCAGACACAGACCGAACCGTTGTGGTGTATTTGGTCATCGATCAATATTGGATCGACAAAATGTGAGACATTCATCCAACTTGTGAGTGTCAAGCTAATGTCGAACTTCATACACTGTGCTATGCAATCAATCTGAATGATATTACAGGTGAAGATAGAATAGAGGACTGCAAATATTGTAAACAAATTGTCACTTTTCCAAGCTGAATGACGACGGAAGAATGAATTATCAAACACTGTCTTATTCTCGATATCAGTGTATTTTTTTAAACAGTATTTGGAAGCTGATTACGAATCTATGATATCACTACAGAATTGATAACCGACATCGCCGTGTCATGTGTATTCAAATGGCGGCAAAACGTTAGAATTCGGAATTATGAAGCGGAAATACGTCAGCTTGGAATGTATAGGCTCTTAATTAAGTAGCTTTAAAACGTTCAACCACACAAGTTTTATCATATCATACTTTGCACGTGAATCTAAGATTTTCGGTTTTTTGTGTGCAAAAAGTAATTACAGGTTTTGTCTACTTCTTGGGTGATTAGGGATAAAGTATACATTTTAACGGTACTCAGTAATTACGTTGTCTATTGGTATGTTCTTTTTACTGACGATGTGAATGAACAACGTGACAGGTTGTCTGAAAGCAGGATCAATCTCCGCTGTGAGTAAATAGCCGGTGATTTAGTTAACACAAACTGAACGCAACTCGTAATTGGTCGCAGTGTTTGTATTGACATGCACTCCAAGCCAGTTCCTTCTACTAAGACATGCTAGCTAAAGCTAGAATTAGTCAATGGTGCACATGACCTAGATTTGGACTATGACTCTCGCCAGACTAAGATAACCGTGTTAACCACTATGCCATTAGCCTCATTACTTAAGACCTGATCATCGTATCAAAACGCCGTCACCTTCACTCATGAGTAATGCTGAGTTTACTCAAGCGACTGCAGAAGACAAACGGGTGACTTCCGTAGATGGCTTCACTACTAAGATTACTAATCAAGCAGTAGAATTGATGGAACAGTGGTTAACACAGTCAGTCCAAGAAAAAGTGAAGAGTAGGTCATGAAGAAGATATGTCTGACCGAAGTAGTACTGGTGCGAAGTAAACTCGATTCTAATGAATTTCCTCAAAAGGAAGGGGTCTATGAACCTCTTGACCTGAACGCAACGACTAACAGTTAATGACCTTGTGTCTCAAGTAAGTTTGATACACAAATTTTAGCAGCCGGAGGTCTACTCATACAATCTCTAACTGGTGAGTGCAAATAAGTGCGAAGGTGACCATAGTGTAAGCTTTTGAAGATCGCCTATCGAGAAACATTTTTCAAAGGGACCGACTGGAAAGTCTATGGGAATGCGACAGCTGCGATCAATCGTTTGTGATGTTCAATCTATATGAAACACTAAGTCACTGATAGCTTGTTCAGTAGAAAACGCAAATTAGGAAGCTGAGGTGAAGTTTGTCCAAACAAACACAAACAAAATGTATGCAAATCGCACGCTGACCTCCTTTGTTTTCCGAGGTCATTCGTGAACTCAACGAATACACGGACTAAAACCTGAGTTGCTTACGTTAGAAAAATGTTCTGAAATCTACGACGTCCTAGTAGTTAATAGACTTGGAACTACAGACGTGAATTGGGTCGTAAAACCACGTCCCTTTTCGGAATCTTACTACAGCCGTCGGCTCAGATGTCTCAATGTCTGCACTCCTCAACGAGGTATTAGACGAAAATTCTGCGTGTCCGCCTGATTGGAGTAGTTCGACACTGGTTCTCCGAAGCAAAGTGGAACTCAGAGGCCTTGAAATATTAGAAATCGATTAGACCAACAGCAATTCAAACGTCCCCTACAATTCATAGACTAACTGCATCCAGGGGGAAAAGACATTAGAGAAAACTACGTGAGAGCTTGACTTGGAATGGATGGCTTACTCCCCACCTTTTGAAACATTGGCATAATTATCACCCACCGATAGTCAAGAACACTTCAGTATTGGGCGTATGGAGAAAGTCAGCGAAACTAACGTGGGTATATTGTTCTGGTGATTTTGTTCTGGTTCCAAGTTACCAGCAGGAGTCCAACAGTTTTAACAAATTTATCATCTTGCTCAATTTTTCGAACAGTAAATAAACACTGACTGCATACAATACTCACGGAATGCCGAGGTAGTAAGATCCATGAAATTGTTTCATCTGGTGCAGACGAGTGAGGACGCTCCCTACGATTAGGATCAATCGATTATAAGTTTTCGTTTGCCTCATTCATTCCTTAAAGTAAAACACTACCATGTGTGGAATAAACAGAAGAACTGGTCATCATTTGAATTTTCACAAGCAGAACCAATTTTACCAGTGTCCAGACAGACGAACTGTCTGAGTCAACAGTCTATACACATGTAGAGTCGGACGGCAAATGTTGATTAACAGTGTCGAGAAAAGTCAGTAATGTAGAGTTCAGCTTATACAATGGCACAACAAACGAACTGATTGGGTAAACAACACGAGACATAATGTGTCTGGTGATTAATAAAGTGGGATTTGGTTTCGATCGTTCTGTCACGATAGCGCACTTAACAACCGCTCAGATATATGTTCAATCATATTGTGCAGTAGACTTCGATCAAATGGGGGAGAAGCGGGCTTCAGCGAAACTTGAAACCAAATAATAGACTAACAAAGACACGAGCCATGTGGACGGATCGTGAATGCACACAACTTGAATAGGGTTTCCAATTGAAAGAAGCGAAGGAGATTCTTCTGCAGAACATGAGTCTGCATAAACTTGGATTTTCGACCTTGGCCTGTTAGAACACAACCGTTTAGAAAACGCAAGCCGAAACATAATTGTTTCGTGTGTACATTACCCATATGCGAATATGTGAGCGCGATGACTTGGGGGAAGTTGAAACACATGCTACTACCAGAAACCCGACCTCATCTGCCACAGGGTATGCTATGAAAACTAGTCACGCCGTTGGCCCAATCGATTAGTGTTGTTTGCCACCGCACGAACGGAATTTCGAACTGCTCCAGTACTCGCAAGGGTTGTTAACTAACACTTGTTACCTGGCCCAAGGGGTCCACAAATTGTTGACTTAAGCAGTTTGTCTATTTGGAAAGTGATGGCATCGTTTCTTCTTGGACAGAGTCACACGATGACCGGTTCTACAGTAGTTGCTACCCGCCTGATATACGTGATCTAGCGTTTTGCTTTCACCACTGTAGGGCTTAATTATATGTTCACAGTGTTGGCAGTCTTGATCAGGGAAATTAGGTTGAAATACGAAACATAGCCAGAACCATTTATATACTGTCGCAGGAAATGGTTTGATTCCAATTATCGCCGTTGTTCTGGAGTTCACCAAATCACTTTAAGTCATTTCAGTGTAAGAAGTAACCAGTAAGAAATAGCAGAACGGGTATTGTATAGGACACGGCTGTATGAATAATATCTCTACTCTTCGTCGAATTGCAGAACGCTGTCATATCTACTGCCAGCCTACAATTGTTGTCACTCTGAATTACAAATTCCTGTTCGGTTCAGAATATTGCGGTGAACGGTGAGAGTGGCTGGGATTGAGAGGCACATCGAACAAGCGCGTGAACATTCTATTGACACACCACTCTCATACTCGAACTCAAACTAGGATCCATGGGGAACTGCCTGACTGGATCAGCGCCAAGGAGAGCAAATGCGAAGGTTAAAATTTTCATCATTTTCCCTCAGGTCTATCACAGATCGAATAAAAGATTGCTTGTGACATGCAATGAAGGCAGGCGCAGATTTCCCATCTGGTGACAGGACAGCGGAACGTCACTTGGCCGACCATAAGGTTTAATAACATTAGAGAAGACTAATTACCATTAGACAATAACTCATGTTTTATAAGTTACTTCGGGTTTCACGTTGCGTTTTCAAACCACTTCTGAACGACTGTATTGACTACGCAAACCTCATGTTGGGTATGTCTTGCGGTCAAGTTGGTGAAATTGCTGACTTCATTAGATGCTTATAAAGCCACATTTGATATTTAAAAATGTGTTGGACACTCGGATGACATCAGTTAACATCGCTTATCCCTGACAACAGGATGACTTCCCTCTGAGGCTTAATGGATGTGAGTTCAGGACTAATGTGGGAGTGTTGGTACTTTGCAGTTGTGGAACATAACCCTTCAGGAGAGCGAACGCTCATAATCGATACCTGCGCTCAGTTTCAAACATCCACTGATGATGCTAGGTGGTAGATATTGACAGTAAGATCTAGACGGGCTTGGTTAGTCGGCCATTAGGAACAAAATTTCAGATGCCCTGGCCAGATAATCACAATAAAAATTAATCGTCCTCCACATATTGCACTTTTTACTGTTGCACCGAATGCTACCGTACTGTACGAAGTAGGCACGCTGTAGTTCACCATAAGGAACCGAAAATAGTTATCACTAGGTTGCTCACAGTATACTTGGTTCGCCTGCTGGGACACGGGCTATCGAGACTTACAGACAGTGGTTGAAAATGTTGGAGTAGATGCTATCAGCATTGTCCCATTGCATGAGTGTTACAACTGGACTTTCAAATTATCTCTGAATAAAATGGGACACTGAAAGCCGAAAAAACTGTTGCTATACAAATGATGTCTATCTTTTACTTAAAGGTCACACAACTGTTCACACAATTTGGGTGGTCCAATTTAGATGTATGGCATTTACGCGTTGTGTCTCATTACCTCTACCACTTCACTATTCACAACAAGACGTTTTCTTCCTTTAACAGTTGTATGAAAATTAGAAATTAACGCTAACTCCAGGTTAACGTCAACTACTGATGACATCATTAAAGATGATGATGATGATGATGGTTACATCACGATGGTGTTGGAATTATAAGGCAAAATAAAACGGTGTTTTGTTTGTACACAATTAGCCCAAACTCATGCGAATGTTCCTTGAAAAAAATAGCCCAAATCGGCGATGTTATGATCACCCTTGCAACTTTTTCTCACCAATGGATTTTATGGAACTCTCTGCCGAACTGACCGCAGTCATGCGCGAATTTTTTAATGTCAATTATTTTGTTAACAGTGACAACTCTAACCACCTGCAAGACAGTAAAATACTGAGACCTCTGCTTTCTGGATGGGTGGAATCGAATGGAATTGTAGCTCTCACGCCTACTCAACCAGACAACGAAGTCGTGTCCTTCTCGATCGACGAGGGAGATTAGTTACCGTCTTCATTTTACGCTGTGAACACTGAGCAACAATCCTCACCTTGTAAGGGTTGACCTGCAGTCTTCCTAAGGGTGCAGTTACCACGTGATAGCTTGAAAGCCAGTCAGAACAAGGTTACCTTATTCAGCTTTGTAACAACTAAAAAGGTGAATCAGATATTATTTCTACAACATTTTTTACGTATAACTCTTTTCATCCATTTTCTCCTTCAGCCGTAACACCAGAAAATGATACAAACCCAATCGAAAGAACTACATGGAATCAAGCTCAGGGAGGAATGCAAGGTGAGTTTATATCAGTTGTTATTCGTTTGATGAAATGATTATGTTACACAACCTGATAGCTAATTACGTGGACGCCATCTTGTGAAGATGGTCGCTTTGTTTTTAGCTGTAGAACGCACATCACGCTGAGACAGACCCTTTTATTAGCCATAGACCTAGTACTAGCAAAAAGCACTGACAACTGTTCTTAAGTAAAATCGCAAAAATACAAAATTTGAGTAATGTGGGTTACACACAACCGAAATCACGGTAGATGAAATTGAACAGTTATTGGTTTTGAGTGTGCAGGTCAACCTGCCGATAGGTGATGAATAAAGTTCAAGAATACTTCACAATTTCCGAATTGTGTGCACTTACTACGACACCAGACGGAATTAAAATACAGACTTTGTGACACATGTGGGCGTAAACCTTCCGGTGATAGAAAACACATTCGTTCATGTTCTCTGAGCATAGTTCACCACTTTTTCCCTGTTATATCTCTCGAGTCTCATAGTCCTGCCGGTTGGTTCTGAACGTTCGTTCTCCTCTACCAAAGTAAACATTTTCGCACCTGCAGAAAACATAATAAGCTCATTAACAGCCAGAAAACACAGGAATTCGAGAACTTAACCAGTCGAGTGGTTAGTGAATGTTGTTCTGTTGGCTTAATTCAGACGAGCGCCCATCATGTATCTCCAGATTTATTCGTCATATCATCGGTAAAGAAGCCCTGGGTAGCCTGCTTCCTCAGGTACGCTTGCGGCTGACAACTTCACAGAAGTCCAATTGCTACCTTTTTTAGATTAAACATTCTCGAAAATTGTTAGCACAGAAGGTTTCACGCACCCTGGCCTACTTGACCTGTAGTCTATCATTGTAACACATTCTAGGTATTACATAAAACGGGGCATGAACTAGTTACATTATTTTTGCGGTGAGAAGAAAATACACAGTTTGTGTATCGTATTATTCATGTTCACCTGTGATATACTGATCGTTCGACGGAACCATTCGCGTGGCCTGTAATCAAACTGCTGTAAAATACTGAAAGTACTGAATTCCTGTCGTTGTTTGTGTCCTCTAGCTAGCCTGTTTAAATGGCTGAATGGGAGTTAAACAATTTTGCTGAAATATTCCTCAGTAGGTCATCGTCTAACTTAGTACGAATGGAAATCGTTGGACTACATCTGTGTCACTCGTCTGTGATTACCTCAGGAATGACATCATTAAAATGATATTCAAATTGTTGCACACACCTTTTTGGACTGATTGAGTTGTGAAGATTCGTAGGTAGAAATGTTTACAACAAGCTAACGGAATTTCCGCCGTTTTAACTTTCAAAGGAATCTTGTTACCCAGTTATTCTCGTAGAACCAAACAAACTTCTGTTCATCCAATCAGTCAAAACTAACAGTTATTCCGCTCCGTCATGGTTAACTCTGCTATAACACGTGATTATTGTTGATACGGCGACAGCACCGTGTACGAAGACAAATGTAATATACAAAGTGTTTACCTAGATACCTGAGTTTGATAATATCCATGTAAGTGGAAAATTCTGAGAGTAACCAAACTGATCGGTATCCGACACTCCAGTTGCCATCTCCTGTTTGGGTAATTGTGCAGCATCAGCGTTATTTGCAAGTGAATATGTCTGCTTGTATATGATAGCTCGGTACTGTCTAGTGTATGGTCAGCGATGTAGCTGCCAACATGGTGCCGTTATGAGAACATAAACCGGAGTTGAAAATCAACTAACAACAATATACACTACTAGAGAATTTTAACATGAAAAAATCTTGCATTTAGTCAATTTTTTATGAAAGGATACGGTTTAAAGGTCTGTGTGGGTTGCAGTCAATCCTGAATTATTCGCAGTTAGTATCAGTCGCTTCCAGACCACATATCTACCCACAAACATTGTTGAAAAAGATAAGTGAAGCGAGTGATTCTGATCTGATTGAGAACGTCTACTCATCGGGCTATAGACCGATGCTAAAAGGACAGCTGCTGTGTTTCGGGATGATAGGGTAATCTGAAAACTTTTCTTGCGACAGCTACTGAATTTTCAGATCTGGTGAGCACACCGTTCTTAGTGCGGTTTCAAATAATTGGTGATATTCACACTCACCCTACACGAAACGGCGACGTAAGATATCTCTTGACATAGCAGTAGACGCATACGGCTGTGGAGATCTGACAAAAGCAAAATTGGCATAAAGTGCTGCTTTTGGCCCTTGGGCACTTCAGAACTGTTTCCTTCTTTCAGTGCATTTAACCTACAGTTTGCTACTACCCAAAATCTAGGAAAGAGATCAGAAGTGGTGATTGGTTTGCCTATGCATAAACATCCTTCCCGACGCAACCCAACTCCGTCGGCACGTAAAACGATTACCGACGGTTGTTTTCAAATAACTGCACCGTGTCCTATAGAAAACCTTCACTTCCTTTGAGAAACATTAAGACATATCTCGGCATTTGGCAGAATGACAACTATTTTATTATAATACTCAATTTGTTTGTAAAGTGGAGTATCGGAAAGAACCCCTTTGGTTCCAGGCTTCATATCCCAAGTTAGAAATACACCATTCAGTTACATAGTGAAGGCTAACTGCCACCCTCTGTACATAGTTTGTTTCATGTGTCAGCTAACCGTCTAGACATACTTCGGAAGGACATACCTCTCTCTCATTCTCTAAATGAGGTTTGAGTTAATATTTCGGAATTTGATACAAAAAGACGTGCAAGGTTCACACCTATTACAAACGCTTTCTACCCATAGATCAGTTGGTAGCAAATATCGTCTCGAAACCTAAGCCGCTACATAAACGCCAGTCGAAGCAACCACTTCCAAATTGGCCATCGCTCAAAAACAAAACGACCATCCCCGTCTCACGAGACCTCTGTAGCAGTCCTACGTAAATCGGCTTATTTGCGAAACAACTAGATTAACAGCAGTGCCTTTTTTCTACTTTGTCCTGCAAGGTAGACACTGATTAAGTCGTCAAAACAGTGCTCCCGAACAAAACTCATCTACTTAAAAACACCGCAATTCCTATTCTCAAAAAAAGCAACCCTTGAATTAGATGAAACTTCTTTCAAAAGCCATTTTCATACAAATGTCCAGTCTACCTAAAATAAATCATGTTCATTCTTCGTGATGGTTGTCCAAAAATAACGTATTATCGCATATGGACAGGTCGCAATGGTCCAACACGGTCAGCAAAACCAAAGCGGCAATACGATAAGCATAACACAGCTAAATACTAATATTTAAGACACTGCGTTCCCTTGATCCAGTTCACCAGTAACGATAGAAGACATACGTCGCCAGATGTTAGCATTTCGTTTACTCTCTTCAGTCATGAACGTAAAACATTGGAATATATAGGACATGCGGATGGCAACAACAATAGAAACAATCAACGATTGGGTTTACACAAAAGAGGGACTTTTATCAGTTCCAGGGCAGGCAAACTGCATGAGTCAACAGTTTATGCACACACTAAAAATGAGAGCATAAGGATCACCGGCTCCATCCGGATGTTCTTCAAATGCTGAACTGAACGCCAACAAAACGAAACCGTTCGAAAGTACCTACCGATATCTTGGGGTTAATCAACAAGTGGACTCGACTTGTTTTTAATTGTGTCAGATTATGTGGGTAGGCTCAAAACAGCAAGCATGCGTAGGAAAATCGGTCACTAGAGATGTCGGACTGAATGGTTGCTAAACATTCCGCACTAGTTATTCAAAATTAGGAATTTGAATGGTTACAGGTCAGAAGAGGTTAGGTGTCTACACGAAATACTTCTGAACACAGAAGTCAAGGTAGCTCAATTGGATATCAGTGGACCTAGTAACGGATATCACTTTAGGTCAGTTTATTAGTACTCACAACGTGCTTTCTAGATTAGGTAGAGGAAGTGGAGTTACTTAATAGTCCACTCCCGATGGATTTCTTCATTATAACTTATTACTGCCTAAGGAAATTTACTGCATCCCATCAGGCACATACTAAAATGTTGTGTTTGTATACAAAGATCAGACAAGGTTAGTGAAAAGAAATGTAAACGACCCATCCACACATGTAAGATTAATCAGACTGTTTGTTCTCCACTGTAGTTTCAATCTGATTACCATGTTTTTCTGTTAACAGAAGAGTGGTTGCCATTTGTGCAATAGAATAACACGGTGTCTTCAGGTTTATGTAAGAAACCAGTCGAAACAGGAACCAGAAACTAGTATTGCGCAACCGGTGCAATACAGTTAGTACACGTCGTCGACCCTACCTCACCTGTTGACCTCCGAATATTAGGTCAACAGCGTTCAAGAGTTTGAAATCATTTACTTGCCTATCACAACAGTCCGAAATCTGTGAATCTGTTGCTCGAAATCCTGCATCATTTAGTGTTAAACACCTCGATCCACTTAGCCCATTTGAGATCCGAACACAAGGTTCCTGGACCTTAGCAAAGCTATGTTGAACAGACTTCGCTTGCCGCCGTTGTGTTCATAAAAGTGGTTAGTGTAACTCTTTTAGTTACGTTGGTGTTGATGACTTAATACATTATGTGAATATATGTCCATAACCTGCCTGCCATCGACTGTCTGTCGTACACAACCTGAATGTTTCCCGTTTACAAGCAATGAAAGTGAAAAAAATGTTAACACATCGCAATATATGTTGTCTCTCTGCTTCGACAAAGTTGCTTGAATCATCAACTCGAGGACTACCATTTCACCTGAAATGCCAAGCGTGTGTTCTGTAAAAAAGGTCAGCTGAATCCAAATAATCGACAGGTTAATGAACTGCAAAAGTTGAGTTTCTGAATCTTTCCGGCAATCGAGAATAGATCTTTTGTTTAGCAGAAAGACATGAAAGAAAATAATGGAGCCAGCGATGAGGACTAATCAACGGGGTCCGCCCTAAATCCATTAAAACGACCACGACACAAGCAGTATATTACATCAAAATGGACAGAGTGATGATGAATGATAAGATGTTAGTGCCACTGACAAAAGAAATACCTTGTGCAATCGTCATGTCGCTCTCCCGTGGAAAAACGGTATACCTGGCCAAATTGCAGTCAATAACTCATTGGAGAGGTATTTGTGTCGTTTAACTTGGACTCGATTAGGTCGGTAGATCGGTGCGCTTTTCAGTAATATCGGCGGGATCTTAAAAGTCAACTTAAAGAACGCAACCGAAGGTTATTCATTTAAAGTTCGGCAACAACACGCATATTCATTGAGGCACATACTCTACATGCAATCTTCACTAAGTGGCGGTAGAAAACCTGAAAATAGGGGACTGTCTCGTTCGTATTGAGCATGAATCTACGTAGTAAGTATTTTGGAAGGAATTGAGCGCATTTGAATAGAGTAGTTAGAAGACAGAAATTATACTGTGAATCCACTTCGCATACTCTCATTAATTGTAAACGTATGACTGGCCTCAAAAAAACAGACAAGATTTAACTGAATCGGTCAAAAGTACGAATCCGGCTGGATCGTGAGTGGCGTTCACGGCGAAATCTATGGCAAGATAAGATTGATAGTCAGTTAGTTTTGTGATCATAAAACCGGCTACCGACGGTTGATTAACAATAGTTTGGTGTGCTTGATAACTTATGAGTTATGAGTGTTCTTCAGGGCCTTAAACGAAGGTGCGCAATTGATACTGTGACCTGTGATCGATAGTGCGTTGCAATGGATGAGGCGCCGTGTTGTCCTCGTTGAGTGTCACTCATTAGCGGTTGAGTTGTTGCAACTTTCGGCCAATTTGAGGTGTGCTGTTTGACCCTGATTTCCAGCATTTTTTCTGTTGTCCCACCTCATATGTTTCAACAACTGGAGTAAAACTGATCGGTACATTGACTGGTAAAAAACATGGGGCTTGGCTTTTTGATCCGCGGTGAAGGTAACCTAGTCGTTTGTGAGAGCAGGGCAAGTTTTGCTGAATTATACACATTTTTCAACGCGTCATTGTTCACCTTTCCAAAGGTGTTCATCAGAGTGTTATATTTGACTGGGAGTTTAACGTGAGCCGCTTTTTAGGTTCTCTGACAATTTTATTTTTCGAAGAATCAGTTTATTTCATTTCTGGAAAATTCGTAGCACGAAGCACTTCATGCAACGCTGTCTGGTCAATCTGTAATCTATCCTGGGGCGTATTCTTGAGGCTGTGTAAAACAGTGTACGTACTAGTGACTTTCTATGTGCATCCGGGGAAGAACTCTTGTGATTCAAGTTTTGTCCCGTCCATGTTTGCATACGGTACACTGAACATTCATTAGATTCGTCAGAAGAGTGTCTAACCAGGTTGTCCAAGAAAGGTAAACTGTTCTCAATTGCGTGCACGACCTTTACTGAAAGAATTGAATGACGTGATTCAGAAGCACTTAAGTTGTTCCTTGTCTTGTTCAATCAAGAACATATCCTCGACATACAGTTTGTACAGCATTAGTTCGTCCACGACTTGAAATAGTGTTTGTTCAACATTAGCCATGAACACATCAGCTAAAACAGGACCGAGTGGGCTGACCATGGCTACACGGTCTATCTGTTGAAAGCATTCACCCAAAAAGTAAAATCTCATGTTTTCCGTGCACAGTAAAAGTAAACCTTTCAAATAGTCAACAGGGACTGGAAGACGAATGGAGTTGGATAAAGGGGAATCATATATAAAATCTATCGTTTTGTGTAATGGCGCGTTTGTAAATAAAAAATTAACACCAATAGAAAACTTCGTATCGGTAGTAATATTCAGGTTTTTAACACACGGTATAGTTTAACAATTATCTTTCAATGTATACACACAACTTTTGTCTAAGAGATTCTGCAATGTCAGCCAGTCAATTCGCTAGCTCATGGTAGAGAGTATTGTTCATTGCTTAGGTGGACCGTATGTGAATAACCGACTTGTGGATTTTGGTGCATCCAAACTTCGGTACTGGGGATATCATACTCTATCAACACTGTATTTCGAGAAGTATGGTTTAGCTTCAACAAACTCTTCAGTAACAGTTATGGCCAATTACTGATCTCAAGATAACGGTGATTTTATAATAATCAAGCACCATTCTTCAGTTGTAGAACATTTTGTCAGTATTTTCTGGTATACAGTTTTATTTAGAAAAATATGCTCTGTTATTTCATAGACAGGTAAAAATGGTTTGACTGATGAAAATGGACAGTAAAGCGAGTACATAAGGGAATTGATGTTGAACATACCAGCTTATAAATGTCTGAGCATCGCATAGGCAATCAAATATAGTCAATCGATGTGTACGTATGAGTTGCATTTCTGCGAGAGGGTTTCTCGGGCGTTGATTACTGTTCAATATGCACCCAACAAGGCTGAACCTAAAAGAATGAAATATGTAGACAAATAGCCAAACGTGTTACCTCTTAACTTATTGTAGTGTTTGGTTTTATTCGACTAAACAGCGTTGCCGAAAAAGGACATCAGTCCATTTTCTCTGATAGTTGTCCCCATAAGGAGATTAGTAAATGAGTAAACTTAGTTCAAACCAAACAGAAAGTCGATCAATTGACTGAATGTAAGATGCAGTCTGTTTGCCAGTCATAAAAATGAACAGATTAATCTGCTGACATTTCAGTCAATATTGGAAAATCTTAATCCTTTGTTAACTACACAACTATTCATTGTTACAACATTCAGCCGTTGAAATGGTGTTCAAAATTTTGTTGATTTCGCCTGTGAATTTTATGTTTACCTAGCACTACGCTTTTATGCTTTGGGACTTTTATACACAAATAACTGCCTTCATTTTTGACGCCACCCACCCAATGGATGTGAACATCTGGTCATATGCACTGATAGGTTTTATCTCAGTTTAAACACCGTAGGGCAAAGGTGCTTTTTTCTATGTCAAGTAAGTCAATTACATTGATTACTAAAGCCAACAGGAACTCGAAAAAGATCCGTTTTGTAAATACATGTAACCCATGTGTGTGAATGTCTGAAGAACTATTGTCTACTCTTTCCAGACACTCGCATGTTGTCGGGTAGATGGTTCCGTTGGCTAGACTATCTGTGGGATTAACATTCAATTTGGTTAGCACGTAGACTTTATCAGGTTTAAATCAACAAAACAATCAACACTGATGAACACACTATTTACTCTAATAGGACAAGCATGCATAAAGAAATCTTTCACAAGATATAAGCACGCGATATTCATAGACAAAGTGAATTTCAGTGCTCTCATTCAAAGAGGCAGACACTGTATAGGCTAGAAATTTGCTTTAATTTTGAATACATAAAGCATTGAGCGAACAGTCACTACAGTTGTGCACTGTACACCCGCCACGAACCAAAGACATCCCGAGTTTACCAACGTTTATGAAACTGCAAGTACCACTTCATACTGAGTTCAGTAGTGTAGGTGTAAGTGCCGATGATTTTACGGAGATTGAACTAAGAGAAATGAGATTTTCACTGTGAAGGATCATATGGTCAAGTGACTATGGAAATCTCTGTTTCAGATGAACTATAGGTTCACTTAAACAAACGAACGGAAGGCGTATGAAGCTGTCAAAAGCAACAGGAGTGCTGGTCGTGTCTCTCGCCTAATTTGCGAATTTGGAATAATATGGTGTTACTGTACTGTACAATTGTTGATATATACCGACGCTGTCGTTATCAATTGATTCTTACCGGCTTTGTGCTTTAAGATAATTGCAAATGAGCTTCCGTCTGCCCTGGACTTGGTGATCGTTTCCTGTCGACCGACCAACTATTCTCCACAACCCCAACTAAATGTACCGTAAAAAGTCTTTTAGTATTTTTAGTTTGGAATTGATAAGTTGTAATGATAAGCGTCTACTCACAGAGTGAACTGAAATATCACGGGATGAGAGGCCTGAAGAAGAATAGGAAAAGATGAAATACAAACTAAACACAGTATATTATTCTAAACACCCCAATCGTAGTGGGACACACCAATGAATATGGTTATATGGTTGGACCGGCGAGGGGATTAACAGCTGTTCCATTCAATCCTGGGGTACATCCTTGCAGAATACGCTGATATAAAAATGGTCACCAAGCATGCAAACTAAATCAATAAGTGTGGGTACGACAGCTGATCTCCCCTTAATCAGTGAGGTGTTAAAACCACATGAAAGTACTGCAAGTCGATCAGTATTTCCGTCGCTTACTCTCCAATTTCCTGTTCTAGCAGACACCAGAGACGGTCATTTGCACCCAATTACGTACTGAAACATTTATGTATTTGACATCAGTCACGTGATGACGGACGTCAATAGTTAAGTTCAAAATGATTCGAAGAAGAATTTCGTGCGTTACAAATGACTGTAAATTACCACTTCCGATACGCTTTGAACTTGATCCCACGATACACCTCATCTTAACTCTTCACTAACACCGGGTTGATTCTTGCTTGTGGTACTATAACGAACCGTACTGAACTAAAATCGTAGTTAACCACCTCTGTGTTACGGGTTATAGTCCTCTATCGTTTAAACCATTGTTCCGGGCTCGGGTCACATGACCCACTGACTGATCATGATAAATTCCTAAAGATTCGTATGAGTGATTCGGTTGTAATTCGAATGAGCTGCACAAAACATTGATTACGACATAGATTAATTGTGATTCACTTCGCTAAGAAACGTAAGTAGCGAAATCCTTCATTATAAACGAGTGATCCGTTTACTCGTCATCATTTCAAGTGTTTTGCGGTATGGGTTTTCAGTTTTATTCCAGTTAAGATTCAGGTTTGTGATAAGTAACCTAGTATGTGTGAAAAATCATAAAATACCCAGACGCAGAAACCTGACACTTTTGTTAGACTCAAACTATTGAAACTAACGTCACATCCGGATGTGCTAAATGCTCTACCAAGTCAGCTAGAAAACTGAGCCAGGATGTTAGGGTTTTTTGGTTCAAACTGCGAAAGTTTTGAGCTACAGACGTGGCTTTCTATTTGACCTGACAGAGCATTTGTTTCTGTTCCATATTCGAGTCCAGACTAAATCCATCTTAATCGCAATTCTGAATTATCACCTCTGTTGCATTACTACTTAACAGTAGCGTTGATGGTATACAGCGTGAACTGTTTGAGAACTCGTATATGGACATTCAACAATACTGGTCATTTGGCAAATTCCATGATACAGCAAATTAGGTGGGTAACTAAGTTTAAATTTGGAATTTCCGAGCAGCTGGCCTGTTTTCGCAGCTCAGCTGATAGAGCGCTTACCGCCATTAGACGTGTTGCCGTCGCTGATTAGAATCCAGCTGAAGACCAAATTTTTCACAGTTGGGTTTCTTTCAAATAAATTTAGCTTTAAACAAAACCAACAGAAACTAGATTTTTTCGACCAGTGTGCATGTTTTCCATGGGATCACTAGTATCGTTGGATTTCTCACTAGCTAACAGTTGAAAATTATATCATACGACCAAGTGAACCACAGTTTATTCATGGATTAGGAAACAAAAAGTAAACAATAATCCAAAAGCGATAAATATCTACAACGACAGTCCAGCTAAAAAGCGTCTTATTAACGATGTATCACAGTTAGGGTAAACGTAATGTTGTTGTTTTCTAGAGTTGTCAATATTTCTAAGCTTTGTGTAACTTCACTAGTTGGTCATTCACGATACGTGCGATAGATTTTAATTTTCAGATAGTTTTGACACTTTTCCCTTGTTGACCAAACGAATATCAATAAAAATGATCACATGATTAAACCCTACAAATGATCAACAGAATTTCTGCTGGAATACTCTTGCTATTTTGATGTAACAGTGCATATCACAGATGTACGTAGTTTGCCTTCAAGTATGTATCTGACATAAAATTATGTGACGATGATTTATAGATGTAAGCTAAATGCACGATCACTTTCTATAGCTATAAGCATTTCCGGTCCAACAACGTACTATAGACAAAACGTTTTGGTTAGCAGGTGGATCCATCTAAGATAAGCACTACTGAGGTTGGCAACATACCACAACAACCTCCGGCATAAAATCACACATCCAACTGGATTTAAAACTATCCGAAATAAATCTTGGATGAGTACTGTCAATATCAGTGTGTTTCTGCAAAGCCACGAGATAGAAAACTGAATTTTCATGAGCGTTCCCATTCGTTATCATCACGGTTGTTGATTCGGACCATTTTCGCACTCATTATTGTGAACTCGTAGCCTTTTTGACACTAGGAACAGAGGTGATGAGTTATCCGAAACAACGTAGCCGCCACAGATATGAAAACGTGTCCGTTAGAAACAGCCATAGTAAATACACTATATATTGACAATGCACTTACGACAACTATTTCGGTGTAGTACTAAAAATATTGAGGATATTTTCAGAAGTATAGTTTCATTGTTAATGTAAAGAACAATCCGTAAGTGCTTGATGGTTTGCTGTCTACTGTGACTGTGGAAGATGGGGATACAGCGATATTATGGTTTGGTTTAAACAGTTTTCGTGTAACCCAGCAAAACTTGGTTGTCCTGTTATGACGGACACTTTATCTCCTATTACTTAAAAGGTTAGAGATCTAAGTGGTATTAGTTACACCAACTAACCATTTTTTAAACTTCCGTATAACGCTGGCATTCCAGAAAATAACACCGGTATATTTACAAATCAAATGTTTTGTCTAAGGGAAGGAGACAGTAATTTTATTTACTGGGTAGCTCATAGCTTCACTGCTGTTCATCCGTTC
This sequence comes from Paragonimus heterotremus, assembly GCA_013368495.1. Classification (NCBI taxonomy): domain Eukaryota; kingdom Metazoa; phylum Platyhelminthes; class Trematoda; order Plagiorchiida; family Troglotrematidae; genus Paragonimus; species Paragonimus heterotremus. The sequence continues at coordinate 61,717 of LUCH01001644.1, forward strand.
AGCTGTTCATTAAACTAGTTCCATCAATCTCAAACGTGTCTTCACGAACGAAACCATTTCAAAGTTACCCACTGGACTTTGGATAACCACAGAAGGTTTAGACAGAGGTCATTGTTAAACAGGAAGAAAAGTGATAACTTTTACAAACCTATGACTTCTGATCAGACTTTTTATCAGTCATTTTTCATAAGAATTCAATTTCTGAAGGTCAGCTTTCGGTCAACAGTGGTTCATTAACAAACACTTCACGTTAAGTCTAGTCACAATCGCTCAATCCTCTAGGCTATGATGATGACATCTTGTTTGTAACCTACATACCATAATCGACGAACACGCGTGCATCAGAGACACTAGTCCAAACTACCATTTTCAATATTCACAGTCTTTCATGCTTTCAGTCTTTCGTGCATTCAGCCCTTGTAAAGGTACAGTTAATGTACGAAATCCCCGGCGTTCCTGGTGTTTGAGTCTGGATTCTTAATGCTCATGTGATGAATGTGTGTTGGTCACACAATTTAGTTAGAATGACCGAAATAATTGTTTACAATCTTCGTAAGGTTATTCACAATTCTAATATCTAACTTCTATCCAATATGATTTAATTATGGATTCCTTTTGAGTTCATCGCTAATTCCAGAAATTTCAAGATTAGTAGATCACAATTCCCAAAATGTCATGGCTTTCGACAACGCAAACATCTGTATGTGTGAACAGTTAGTACAAATAAGAGTAGTGACAATGTATGCAAAGATTTTGTTTTCGTAAGAAATTTGCGGATTGTTTGATAAAAACGTGACTTCTACTAAATGGTTGGTTTACTGCGAAAAACTCAGTTAACTTGAATTTCTACCCTCCGTTTTGCTTGTGCACCTATTCTTCGATACCTGCGCGAGATTAACAAAAATTCCACTGATAACGATGACGTAGTCAATACAGGCTATATTCTACAGTCGAGCGATTTTATCGGGATTGTTACGTGGCGAAAATTCAAACCTTTTCACACGGAATTATAATATTGAAACAACTTGCAGAATTGTATTCCTTGAACAACCAAATCGCCCATCTGGATGAAATCCCCAACGCCTCACACAGTTTAGCTGCAATGTCTTACCAAACCTTAGTCTCTTATGCGACTTCTCACCGCTTCAAAAAAAATCGACAGTTCAATTCAATTCTACAATAAGCCAACTCCCATGTAACAGTTGAGGAAACCGCAACTGGAAAACAGATGAAATTGAAGTAATCCGAAGAAATCTCGTAGGTTTACAAAACTTCACTTTGTGAGTCCACAACGGTTTCAAAAATAGGTCACAATTCATGGCATACTGTTACACACTGGCATTATCCAAAGCTGTGTTGCACAGCATTTACCATACCTCATGAGTGTTATCATGGACAAACCTATCATGTGTGTTTGTTGTTGAAGCAAAAAATCATCATTCTGTTCTTACGGTTAGTTGGTGCCCACCTCACTTAAGTGTAGTGGTCCCGTTGGTATTCGTTTATGCAATTCCTTTTAAGAAATAAGCTCCCGCGCATTTCAGGATACACATCTGTTTGAGGCTATTCGGGACTTGGCGACCGTTCAGACAGGTAGTGTGTGCACGTCTTACATCGTACTGAATTGGGGAGACGTCAGCAGCAAACCTCTGCACAAGTTGCCTACAGCAAAATTATATTTCTGATTTAGTGGAAGACGCACAAATCGAACAACTGCATCGCTGAATAATGTGTCTCACTCGTTAGCTCTGTCTAGTTAAAAGTTCAAACGGCATGCGCTACGAATAGTCAGACATTTCCTCAGCGTTCAACGAAAAGTTAATGCGCCGTTCATCAAATCTGTTAAGGTGCAATAAAACTATTGGAAGTTGTTCTGTAGGACATCAAGTGTTCACTGACCGCAATCATTATTTATCCACCACATTGTCTAACACAACTATTCTCGCCACGGCAAGCTCAGTCAAGCGATTTCGGGCATGTATTCCACATGTGATCGACAGAAATGAAACTCTATCAACCGACAGGTTAGAATAACTCTGTCTCATCTGTGTGTGCATGGGCAGCGTTATTCACACTTGACTAAAGTTAACCCACAGTTGAGACGGTTTCCGATCTGATTATTTACTTGTCCTCAGAAGTTATTTAAGTTAGAGGTGCCCTTGGGCAAACGTTGCTCATCCGACGTCGACCAGATTGGAAAGACGCGTCACAATCGGATATGACAGAATGTTTGTATGTGATACTTCAGTCGTTACTAAAGTGAGGTCAACGGCACAGTGGTCAACACGATCGTCTAATGAATGCATGGCTAGAGTTCTAGTCTTGGGCCTACCAAAGACAGGCACCGCTGACAAGCTTTAATTAAATAGAAACTCGGACATAGTGCTTCTATTAAACAAGTCCTGACTGAAAGGCCACGGAACTGCGTTTTGATACGATCAAGCATGAGTGACGTCTAATTTATATAAAAACGTACTAAAGAGCATTCTAGGAAAATTGTAAAAAATAGGACCGGGACCAACCACAAAAATTGTCTGAGCTTCACTAGTATAAAAGTTATCAACCAGGCAGTTTGACCGTTCCGTTGTTAAGTAACACTGCCTTTTGTAGTGATCTGTTCACAGATACACATACATTGGGACCGGAAAAAAACTTGTCGTCTAGTTAACCGTAACTAAGTATTAAACAGTATCTTTGATTCTTAGTTCAACTCTCTTTGTTCACTATTTTTCTACTGAGAATTTTCCAGTGAACTCTATAAAAAGACTTCAGAAAACGAGGATTTTTTGAATTTGTATTTCTGACAGGCCACAAAAAACCGTACAAACACACTTTTGCTTTAAAACATGAAATATAATACTGGTGTCGCACTAAAAATATTAAAAAACGGTAGTATTGAGTATCTGCACGCAACACGATCAGTTAAATTGAGGTTTAGCAACAGACACAACAAACACACGCAATGAATAAAAAGTCACATGAACAAGTTCTCATACGTGTCTGCGTTGAGTGGTGCGCATCGAAAGAGCAAACGCGCGTGACTACCCTATTTTGAAAGTTCCAATCACGATACGAACTGAGTTAGTTGAAAACCAGATGGACATTTTAGTAAGGTGATTTTCCATAATAAGATGAAATTAGAGGGAGCTAGAAAATTAGAGATACGTAAACATTCTATCATAAAATGTATCATAAATATGGTCTTGTAATCGCTTTCACAAATTACGTACCAAACTTATAGCTGAACACGTTTTAGCTGAGAACGTTCTGACCGCCTATTAAAATTGCCTCCAGCAAACTAAACAGCAGGGACTTACAGGTGAAACTTGTTCATGTGAACTGTGTTCAACGCACAAATTAGTAGTGCATGGTAAGCCAATCAAATCAATATCAAGTTATATTTCAAAAAAGTCAACTACCTGTTAACTGAAATGTTCACTAATAGCTCATAATCAAAAGATATCCAGAACACACCTGCTACAGTGATAGAAAAGAACACAATTTGTTTATGCTAGTGAATATCGTTTGTACATCTGGGAAAATATATGAATTTCCCCGGTTTTGGTAGGAAAACAAAACTTACTTGACAGATACCAGTTAGTAAACATAATCTTCCCATTCATAATGAAAATTCAATTCACCCATGTATCCAGTTGAAATAAAACGGAAAATGTAAACTAAATGCGTTTGGTAAGAGAAATTGGTTTGGAAGTTGTGACAAAAGCTCTTTACTATAGTCTGATGATGACTAAAGTGTAATCCACAAGGTTGAAGTTTAGTTTTTTTTTGCATCTGCATGAGAGTAGAGCAAAAACCCAAACAGGCTAAGCCGAGTAACTGGTTTCAAAGTCACACGTACTGAGTCACTTTTGTTGTGAGTTTGACCGATTGCGATAGCTGATTTCACTTGTTTCCTCATACAAAAAATATAATCTGCTTTGGACAGTTTGATAGATGGTCCGTTTGAACATAACCTTCTGTTGTCACATGTCGCCATCTGATGACTTGTGATATGCTTGTTGTAACAGTAATTTTGTCCTTGTGATCAATCGAAGTTCTGTGCTCACTCATGTGAATATTGATATCTTCATCGTTTGGTATTGGGTGACTGACCTTTCCGGCATTGTACCATTTCAAAAGAATAATTTTTGAGTGATCAAATTAGTTGGTTTGGATGTTATCGTTATATTAGACGGTCACCGGACGTTGACCGTTTCTAGTGGCAACGAGGACTGAAGTGCTGCTAGCACGTTTCGATTTGAGAAATTAGAACATCACACAAACAACTAGTTAACATGTTTATTAGTTACTGAATTGGACGTAAACCTCACGCTTTCTTAAAACTGAAGACATAAGAGATGAAGATTAAAACGCACAGAAAATAAATACAACACAAACGGATAATCAATTTTTACTGCGTACAGCAAAGCAAAGCCGTAGGAAGCAGGTCTAACAGTGTATTTATTCGTCTTCAATCGAATCTTCTATGACCATTATGAAGCCAAACAACAGAATCAACAACTACACAAACATAAGCACTCACACACCCATCAGTGCACACCTGTTAGTGATGAACAACTCGTTCCACACGCAGAGATTTGAATTAAATTCGTTGCGTTTTACTGTCTCCGCAAAACGGAGAAGCACCTGAATTTTTGTCGCGTTACATTACCGAGAGGCCTTCTTCAATTTCGTTCGGAGTTTACATGTCCACAGGTCTCAGACAATCGTTGGCCCCAGTTCCTTGTGAATTGTTACATTCTAACCTGAGTCCGACAATGTGGTATCCATGACCGTTTCGCAGACCTAACCTAGAATGAGTTCGTTGACCCGACTGCGTAACCACCGTTTCGTTCTCCAGCCATGTGGCGGGTTTTTCGACGGAGTTGTTATGTTATCACAATTTTAATATAATTGGAAGTAGACATTCAGTTTGCGAACTGTTAATACCATCACTGCAGCCGCCCTCTGTTTGCTGAATTTCTCCACAAATGTGTACATTTGTTGGTGTGCTGGTTGATTCTGTGTTCTGGCCTTGCTATATATAGACTGTATATATAGACTGTATATATAGACTATACATAGACTTTGCTATATATAGACTGTAGTTTGTACCAGGTGAGATGTAGCAAAATGTGCTTGAGAGATACATTTCGTAAAAACTGATTATGATTCTGGTTCTGAGGAGATGTAAGTATTGATCATAAGTTCTTCTCTAGCTTACTGTTTCTGGAAAGTGACGTTATCGTACTCGGTATATTAAACACAACGGTTGGATTCCAATGAAGTAAAACACTCGCTCTTCACCCAAAAATAAGGAACATTTTCGATTTTAGTAGAAGGAGTGCGATTCCAATTAGCCTTATGGGGAATAACGTATCGTTATTCACCACCGATTCCACTGTGTGCTGAACGGCGTACTTTTCCCAGATCCCTTCTTCTTCTCAATTTTCATGGTATTTTTCTATTCAGCTATGTAGAAAACATGTATTTAGACATCACAGATATATTCTCATTTCCTAAACAATTTGTTTCAACAGTTTAGATGGTTTCAATTTGTACGCTTGACTTCTGGCAACTTTAAAGCTAATTCTCAACCCCCCCCACTGATGCGCTGCAGTCACCATGACATCGGCCGCGTGCTTCGAAAAAGTTTGATCACCACATGTTGATGCTACCTGTTCACACAAATGACTTTTCAACGGAGTAAGATATTCATTATTTCTGTCTGGCACCTCAAATTTGTTTATCATCCGTGCCTTATAATCGTTCCGTTTGTTTTATTACATCAATGTCCTCCATTTTTAATGAAGAATTCGTGAAACGTAGCAGTAGAAAATAGTTCGAATTCGTACGTTCATGATTAGTCCGCTGACCTTGTGCATAGAGAACCATGGGCAAATGTCTACATTCAAAAACAGCGCCCAATTGAGTGCTAGTTAACTCATTAGGAAGAAAGATTAACAACACTTGTAAGTGTCTGTTTTGTTGACAGTGTGAATTTGTGAACAGTGTGTGTCACTATCCGTAGTAATCACATTTCGGTCCCAACAGCCTTCTAGACACAACTCATTGGGCGCGTTAGGCACGTTTGGTTTTCATGGGATTTCTGTTAACGTGGGTTTAAACATTTTAGGTAATCTTAAGGCAGTTGCCAGGTTGTAGAATTCTCAATAATAGCACACATACAAAGTCGTTATTTTGTTTTCTGGCATAAAATTGACAATAAGTTCTTGGAAACATTAGGTCCAGTTCTAATTTACTTGAGCTTCTGGTCAACTGTTCTTCGAGTGTCATTTAATTACCGATAGGGAATAGACAGTTTCAAAAGGCAAACCATTGGAATGCAATCTCTGCAGTCCACTATCACATCTCGTTTTAGTTTTTGATTACACATCCCAACGTCTTCTTAAGGCGACTAAACTTACTTCACCAAAACTGGCGTCAGTTCCATAAACCTTCCGGTACGATTATACGATAACTAGCATTTGTGTTATGGCTCCATTTACAGTGTTACTGTCCAGTTTTATTCATCCATTAATCATATGTAAATACCCAATGTACTGTTAGATTCTGGACATACAAAAATCCTGGAGGTAACTGCAGGAAACATGAGTTTTTGAACACTTTACAATTGAACCCCGACTAACGAATGTCGATTATATGTGGTGTTCTCGTTGTCATTCGTCTGTCTGCGTAAGTCAGTAACAAAGTGAAATTATTTGACAGCTTTTATCGTAGATTTATGATCAATATCATCCAAATGACCACTGGAATAATTATTGCTTTGATGGTCAACAGTTATCAAATAAAATTATGAGGAGGTTGAAATTTAAAATACTTTCCCGTTAAGTGTACAGAAAATCTCCGCTGATACTCATAATCAACTTCACTCCTCTCAAATACCACAAACAACATAATTATCACGTAAAACGAGTTAATTTACACAATGTTCGGTACTATAAATCATCTGGTCTACCTAGTGGATTAACTGGGATTTTTCAACTCTTCCAATATCAACGTGTGTGTATCAAGGCAGAAAGGATGATAACGGTTACTGCGAGATTGTCTTACCTTTGTGACAAAGTTCGTATTTAAAACCCTCAGGCTGACTGATTTAAAATAGCCAACATCAATGTAACAATGTCCGCTCACCACAAAAAATGTAGTTTCAACATCCTGTCTTTTAATCTAATAACCGATCTGGATGCAAAACATTGTATAAAAATGGAACTCGTATACTAACATTGGTATTTATCATAACAATGCCTTGATTCAGAATCGCAAAAAAGCAGTATTGATTATTTCAGTTAGAAACACTTGCTGATTGTAGTGTACGTGAGTTAGTGGCCTACAAATAATCGAGAATAAATAAGTCAACCACGTTCTTATTAGAAGTGAACAGTGTGCGTGCCTTCTGAATTGGGATGACAATAGAAAATACGGAACAACATGGAAGGCATTTATAGCGATTAACCCGTTTTATGGAAACCCAAAGTATACGACCACATGTTCTAGTGTTTCTTCACTAGAATGCACTTACAATAAGATCGCAATCAGTTAGATAAGTATGCACCTGCTGTGCAAATTTACACAGTTTTTCAAACATCTGGAGGTTATGAAACTTTCAATTCGTTTATACAAATGTTAACAAAAGAATCATTCTTCCGATCACATATTGCTATTATCAAACTACACTGAACTAATCAGAGTTAACTCATGATTCGTCTGAGCCCAGTTTAAAAATTAGTACTAGTCTGTTTACCAACATAACACAAGTGTTAACACCAAGACTGAAGCTCCTTTCTATTTTCAGACAGATCACTTCTAGGACATTTTAGCGATGCTATACTTAACTTATGTTTGTTAAACAAAAACGGACACCATAACTGTAGCATCGATCTAATTATTCGTGAACACCTTAGAGTTACAGTTTTGGTTCATCGTCAGCCACAAGAGAAAAGTAAGTGAGTTTCTCTTACAAAACAACTGATGTGTAAACAGTCTTTGCAAGTGAAACTTAGTGTTTCGGACATACGTTGTCAGCGTAAACTAGATAGTTGCAATGATTGAGTGTATATTAATAGTTGTAAATGGTGTTGCATGTGTATGGATAAATTTGTGGCCGAAAATGACTCTTGGCATTAGAAGTTGATTGTTGCATGATATCCCGTACAAGTTATCTTAATACACAGAATCACCAACGCATGCGTACACTTGCCTAGCTCCCGTGTATTCACACACACACACACACTGAGCAGCAGTGCATTGTCGTTCGTTGTAGTACCACGTACCCTTATTGTGTACACATTATTCGAATAGTCCCTTCTGGTACCTCGTCTTCCTGACATTGAGACCTGCACTTTAGTTCCCGAATGTACGCACTATACAAATCACAAACGAGGATGCCTGTTATACAAAAGTGGGAAACTGACGATTTTATCTCCTGCGTGAACGAAATCAGAGCCCTTGTTAAGTGTACAAAAAATAGTTCTGTTAACTTGCTCTTATGTTTCCGACGGATCAACCATAATTAGTGGCATTATAGGTTAGTGACATTTAAATACACGGACTGTAATTCCACATTTTAAACAGAAACTTGAGCATAATGAAATCGAATAAATCAAAGCGCTGAGAGCTGGAGAACCAGAAAATAATTGTGTGGCAGTTTTTTCACTGTAGCAAAAAAACAATCAAAAATATAAAGTACCCAACATGTTATACGATTTTAACAAATGTCAAGTTAGCTTGAATTACACAAACACTTCTTCGTTAAAATGATTCACATTAGAATACCCGTGAAAAAATATGCTTCAGTACCGAGCCAACTTCAACAAGTGTACAATGAACTACGCAAGAACGAGTATTCACTTGAATGTGTCCTTCATAATACATGTGACTTAAAAAAATCTGCTCCGATTTCATTTGGGTTTGAAGAGGCGTGAAAACACGCCCCAAACATGGATAGATCACAATTTTCATACGGCTTACCATGCATGCAGTTGTTACCCTTCCACTAACGAATTCGGCTGCTGAAGTGGAATGGAATGGATCAGTTGCATCATCCACTGATCGCACTTTTGCAATTCCTTCACTGAGTCACTCGTTCGACGTGTTCACACACACAGACCTCCGCGTGTGTCATGTCGCCAACCGTTCATGTGTTTTTAAGGTCGTATTCCATTGATTTGCACTCACTGTGGGATCGTGTTATAAAGGACTCCAGATGCCTTTTAAAAATAACTGCGCAGCATCTAACCAATGAAGCATAGTGTTTTTCGAACAACACCCGCTGCACCCAGCATAACTGAGCTACGCTGATCCCACTACTGCAGCTAACTACACTTTTAAGCCAGAAACTTATATATGGCTCCATGACGAAATTGCTCAGCGTTATATGCTCATACCAAGTTGGACAGAAAGAGCACTGTGTCCTGTATACCGGAAGGCCAAAGACTTTGTTTTTATACGTTCAAGCAAAGAAATACATTTCATACAAGTGAATAATGTACACGACTTATCTTGGCAGAACTTACAGTTGAGTATCAACTACATCAGTGTACCGGTTGGCACGCCTGTTGGCGGCTAGACAATAGTTAAACTGTGACTCACGACGTACAATTCGTTACAGCAAACGCGGAACCGTGTCCAAATGCACCTTTTATTCACAATACTAAGACATTATCTATAAGGACGTAAACTATGACGAACACATAAACAAACTCAGTAGTAAGGGAATATTTGGAGGAGGGACCAAAGGATTTCTTCGTTACTGAGAGTATCTGGTTACAACGGTATCAATTTTCAATGCTGTATACTCTCTCTACGTTTTCCATATAAAGTTATATGGTGCACATTCTAAGGACGGTGTTTCTGAAGTTTTAACTGTAATCTCAACATTTTTGAGACAATCGGTTAAACCCTAAATCTTATACAAGACACATGCGGTATTTTACCTTCAGCCAGACTGGCTGATCAAGCCATAGTTTGACTGAACAATTACAATGATTAGCAAGCATGTGTTCACTCCGTCTAACCCGAAAAACACTTGATACTCGTGACTAATCATGCGTGTCATAAGACTGATTGACTGGGAGTTGTTCTCGTGCTTCTCTCCAGCTTCTGGGGTCACAAGCACAATTGTTCCCATGCACGGTTGCACAAATCTTTGAAGTTATACTGATCTGTTTATTTCAGATTACTTTGGGTGTCTGATACATGCAAAAATGTGACCCAGCATCACTTCATTAGCCAAAGTTTAACTATGAAAACGGAATGATGTGCAAACACTCGGGCGAGTGAACAAAAAACAAACAAATGTTTAGGTCAAACAGTCGTCACTGGGATCAAAAAACAGTGCAATCACATGACTAAGTAATAAAAAGCTTGATTGATGATTACTACATAATTTACGCTCTCGTCTGTAGGCCTTTAGTCGTTCGAATGTCATGTATGCAGTTGTTCAGGTACACATCTTAGATGACTCTGGTGGTTTTTTGAACTTTTCTATAGCATTCTTGCTACAACTCATCACATCTATTAGTAAAACAAGTGTCATATTTCACTTGCCGTTTAACTGGAAATCTGTAAAAACAAAACCAGGTAGTATCAGTGGATTACCTGAATGCAAACAGGTGGCTATGGTGAATGTCATGCCCTATCTTTTTTTATAAAGGAACCTGTTAGGAATTGAATCACAGACTTAGACATCTATACATAGTTTGTTAGATGTATGAACACAGGATGACCTCAAAAATGTTGATTAGTCAACATGAACACCAGTTAAAACATTCCCGGATAACAATACCTAGGCAAATGTAGGCAAAAATACAGATCGATACAACGCGTGCTCAAAAATGTTTACACAACAGGTGCTGTGATCCA